>CANYCX012892223.1:0-26201 GCA_948193385.1 Breynia disticha f. nivosa
TTTGCGACAGATTTATTCCTTGCGATGAACGAACCAATTCCAAACCAAGAAAGTACTTGGCAGGTCCCAAGTCCTTGATTTTGAAGGTGTTGTCAAGATATTCCTTGACTTCTTTAATGAGCTTTATGCTGTTGCCACCTAACAATACGTCGTCTACATATACTAATAAGGTAATGAACTCTTCTCCCACCTTTTGTGAAAAAAGAGATGGATCTGCTTTTGATTGCTTGAAGCCTTTAGATAATAAAGTTTTTGTTAATCGCAAATGCCATTGTCTACTAGCTTGTTCCAAGCCATATAGACTTTTCTTAAGTTTACAAACCATGTATGGGTGAGGCAGTTTGAGACCCTCAGGTGGTTTCATATATTCTTCTTCTTCTAAATTTCCATGAAGAAAAGCGTTATTGATATCTAATTGATGCAGGTGCCAATCTTGTGACGCTGACAATGCTAAAAGCACTCTAATCGTGGAGATTTTTGCCACAGGTGAGAATGTTTTTGTGTAATCTATCCCTTTCTTTTGTGTATATCCCTTTGCGACTAATCTGCTCTTGTATCTCTTGATTGTCCCATTAGCCAAGTATTTGATTTTATGTACCCATTTGCAGGCTATGAGTTGCTTTGGCAGGAAGGTAAGCTCCCATGTGTCATTATCCTTTAAAGCCTTCAACTCTGCCTCCATGGCTGCTTTCCAATGAGTATTCTTGGCTGCATCTTCATAGCTCTTTGGTTCTGTGTAGGTGCTTAAACTGACAGTGAATGTTCGATGTCTTGGTGATACCTTTTCATAAGAGAGTACATTTGAAACTTGGTAAGGTGAGGTTTTCTTTGGTGAATCCTCAGTGAGGGTCCTTCGTGGAAGAACTGAGTGCTCATACTCATGAAGGTAATAAGGTAACTTTGACTCCCTTGTTGTTCTCCTAAGTTGAGGAGGATTGTCTTATAATGCTATTGGTGATGATGTATGAGTGGTTTCTGATGGCAGTGTGCTTGTATTGTCCTCAGGGGCAGGTTGAATGGTGTCATGCGTATCCGCTTCAATGGCAATTGGCACTTCAATGTCTTGGGTAGACTCATGTTGAATGTGGTGATCTTCACATGGCAGATCATCCTTGAGTGACCCAACAAGGTAAGGAAAGTTAGCTTCATAGAATATTACATCTCTTGAAACAAAGTACTCCCCTTTTTTGATGTCGTACAACTTGTACCCCTTTGTTCCTGCAGTAAAACCAACAAAAATACATTTTCTGGCCCTGTCATCAAATTTGTGTCTATTTGCTAGCTTTGTTGATGCAAAGCAAAGACAACCAAACACCTTAAGAGTTGATAAGTCAGGGTTAGAATCATATAAAATGGAATAAGGGGATTTATTGTATAAAACTGAAGAGGGAACTCTATTGATGATATATACTGCATGTAAGATGCAGTCTGCCCAAAACTTGATTGGTAAATTAGCCTCTAATCTGAGTGCTCTAGCTACACTTAAAATATGTTGATGTTTTCTTTCTACTCTTCCGTTTTGTTGTGGGGTTTCTACACATGAAGTTTCATGTACAATTCCCTTTTCTTGAAAGAAATCTGTCATTAAAAACTCACTTCCGTTATCACTTAGTATTCTTTTAATGTTCTTTTCAAATTGTCTTTCTATATAAGAAATAAAACCCTTTAATGCAGTCCTAGTTTCAGCCTTATTTTTCATTAAATATATCCAAGTCATCCTACTATGATCATCAACAATAGTTAGGAAAAATCTAAAACCTTGAGAAGAAGGAGTATGATGTGGCCCTCCAAATGTCAACATGTATGAGATCAAAACATTCTTATGCATAACTTTGACTAGAGTAAAAAAGCAATTTTCTTTGATTAGCAAAGTGACATACATCTCATTATTCAACAAAATCAAAAGAAACATCAAAATCTATGCTAATATTAATTGGAGTTTCTTGTTGGATAAATGACCTAGTCTCTTATGCCATAATGTTTTTGATCAGCTTAAGTAACACATACAGTCAAACTCTTAGAGCCTTTTGGTAAATCTAAGTAGTAAAGCCCATTCCTTTGTATAGCAAAACCAATCATCCCCTTATTTAAACAATTGTTTTGTATCTAACACGAGTCACCAAAGAAAGTTAGAACCAAACCAGAATCTCTAATTAGCTTACTAACAGAGATTAGATTAAGGTTAAAAATAGGAACATATAAAACATCGTGTAATACTAAATATGATATCTTTACCGTCCCAATTTGTGAGACTGAAGAAAATTGTCTGTTCAACAATTTAAACTTTTGATCCTTTACTTTTGTGCAGGTTGTGAATAAGTTTAAGGAACAAGTTATATGATCAGAAGCTCTAGAATCAATGATCCATTCAAAAGAAGGTGATGAACTAAAACTTACAGATTGTGTTGCCTTTTTCAGAGGATATAGTGTTAATCTGTGTAACATCAGCACCTTTGGTCTTTGAATTCTTTTCCCTTTCTAGCAACTGCATGTATTGGGCGTGCTGCACGGCAAATATCTAGTAGGACTGATTCTCATCTCTTTTAGGCTTTTGATTTATCAAATCAGCCCTTAGTTGGTTAGCACATTTGAATTGATTGGCCATGTTTGTATAATTCCTATTTCGTGCAATGTGACCAGGTTGATACCCATTTTTCTTATAGTAATTTGTTTCCATGTGATTTGCTCCTCCACAATAATTACAGGTGACTTTTCTGTTTCTCCAAAAGAAATTTTTCTTTGAGTCTTCTTTTACGTAAAATGCTTGTGGCTCCACTGAACTAGTAGAACTTTGATTATTAATTTGTCTCTCATGTTGGATTACCATGGCAAAGACCTTTTTCAAGTCTGGAAGTGGGTCAATAAGCATGATATAAGACCTCACTGTAGAATAGGACTCATTAAGTCCTTTTAGAACCTTATGACACAATCGCCATCTATATAAGATTTGATAGTAGGTATAACATCACAATCACATTTGGTGCTACACTTGCATCTTGGAATATGTCTCAGATTTGAGAACTCGTCCCATAACAGTTCATTTAAGTATAGTATTGAGACTGATAAATTTCCTTGTTTAAAGGAATATATCTCCTCTTGGAGATCTAATATCCTAAAAGAATCAGTTTGGGCAAATCTTGCTTGTAAGTCATTCCATACATCAATGGATGTGTCAAGCCACATGATACTTCTGCCAATATTCTTCTCAACTGATCTGTGGAGCTATGATAGTACCATTGTATTGCATCTTTCCTAGTAGGGATATAATGGATCTCCCTTTTCTGGAATATCTAATGATCTATCAATAAATATTAGCTTTTTTTGGACAGCAGAGCCATTCTTATGTCTCTTGCCCATGTATGATAGTTCCTTTCTGTCAGTAAACTTTCATCCAAAACTAACGCAGTATTTTTGTTTGGATGCAGGTAATAAGGACTAAAAGGGTGATCCTCCATTCTCAAGGCATGAGACTAATTATTTTAATTTTGATTTCCAGCCATAGCTGTATAAGAAGGTCCTGACATGATGACATGATGAAGGCAAATGAAGGATTAAAGATGAGAGAGCAGAAGAAAGTTATTACTCTAATACCATGAAGAGTTTTGAAACAATATTTACTTATATTACTGTTCATTAATGATACATTTGTCTGTTATATAAACAATACAGATTATTACCATTATAAGTCAACGAGATTATTTTTGGAGTGTCTTACATTTGTATTCCACCTCTATTTGAATAGCTAAGTAAAGCAATTGGTGGCTGTATATGGAAACACTTTGGGTTAACAACCCATAAGGCTTACGAACTTTTACTATCATCTTTTCGACACAGAAAAAAACTCATTCTTCTTCCTAAGCCAATAGTTTACCAATTAAACCTAACTCGGCCTTTGTTTCTTCCTTCTCTTGGCATTCTCAACAGATAGTGCTAACAGTTTTCTTCTGAATTTTATCTCAGTCTGCATCCTTCATACCGCTAGGCTTCTCCTATAATAGAGCTATATTAAAACCTTGTTGCACCAAATAATCTTGAATCATGCTCTGTCATAGCGCAAAGTTGTCCTTTCTATCAAATAATGGAATATCATACCTTAATGTCGAAGACGACATTCTTCTTCTTTTCTTTCTTTATTCTTCTCCTTTGAACCAAACCCGTGGCTCTAATACCACTTGTTAGGACTCAAGCCTCATAAGAATATACTCACAATAATAATAATAGAAAAAGAAAGAAAGAACACACAGGAATTTTAACATGGTTCGGCCTCTAAACAATAGACCTACGTGTACGATCTCCACTAAATAAAAGTTATAATTTTTTGAATGAACAAAACTGTAAAAATCCTATCACTCTCACAAAAGTATCAAGCTCAAACTACAGCTCTCTAGTTAATTAGACTAATAATTTTATGATACTCAACAACTAAGGCTTAAAGTCTATTTATAAGAGGCAGTCTCCATTATAACTGTATTCCTAATCGATGTAGAATACTTAGCCTCATTTTTACTCAATGTGAGATTTAAGGAGTTATCTCTACAATAACAAAAGAGAAAAAGAAAATTAAAAGAACAGTTTATGGAAAGAAAAAAGAAGTTTGAGTTCACCCATTAACATGGATTTACCTAAAGGGAAAGAGAGAAAAGTTGAGGTGATGAAGAAGAAGGTTAAGCGACCAACGAGATGGTTTTGCCCTATTGAAAGAGACACTGCTTTGCTTTTCCCTCGTGACTCCCCCATTCACCCCACTCACCAACAATCCAAACCAAAGCCCTTTCCTTTCCCTCGACAAAAACATATTACCTTTATTTATTTTTTTCAAGTTTCTTCTTCATTTCTTACTTTTTCTATTGGACTTTGATGTGTTTATTGGTGTTATTGATATACAGTCATTTGAGAGATGACTCAAATTATAGGTAGATAAAAATAATATATAATATATTTCTTTTAAAAATTGCGTATCAAGATTTGAATACACACACTATGAATAACTATCATGAGAAAGAAAAACAATTAATTATAGCAGTATTAATGCATATATTCCAGTAAGTAACAATAATTTTCTTGTTTATAATGAACACTTAAGAATAGATTTTTTTTAGATAAAAAAGAAATTTGGTAAAGATGATTATACGATAAAATATCATGCAATCATTTCTACTGTTATTTTCTTTTAATTATAATGAAAATAATAAAGATGCAAATGATGATAATAAATACACTTTTTACCATGTCTTATTCAAGTTTTTGCTCGAATTTATCAGTCATTTCTCGAATTTAGAGTGGAAAATGCAAAAAAGCTCACAAATCACAACCCAATATTGCCAAAACACCTCTTTGTCCCATTCCCTATGAAAATTTTGGTTTTGATCATTTCACTTTTTTTCAAAAATATTTTTTTTTACTTTTAATAAAAAAATTAACAATGTTAGTGTAACTCCTCTACAGAATAATTTATTTTCATAGTATTACCCTCCGTTTGTTTGGCAGAAATTGATTTCCTGTGAAAAATATTTTCCATGTTTTAGAATTTTATTTTTTAGAATCATATTTTCTAGTATTTCATACTCAAATATTTGAAAATAATAAAAAATATAATTTTATATTTTAGATAAGAGAAATATTTTCTTTAACAATATGTTAAAAATAATTATTATATTTCATTGATTTTTAAATTATAATTTTGTTAATTTATTTTCTGTTGGTAACAAACATTGAAAAATCAGAAAAATATTTTCTCAGAAAATGAATTCCTCCAAACAAACAGAGTCTTAAATTTGCCTAATTCACCTAGTTTTTACTTAATCGAATAGTTGATCATTTTTAGAAGAAAATTTCAAAGTAGTGCTAAAAACTTTTTTTTATCGGTAAATATATTTTTACTTTAAAGGTACTACAGTTTTTAATAAACATCAATGTTTTTATTACATGTTTTAAGAAATATAAGCTTTTTATTATTATTATCATCATAATATGAATATCCATGCAGTAAAATAAATTTCTAAACAAGAAATATGTCCAATAAACTTAACGTCAATTCTTGAAAAAAAAAACTTAACTTAATTCGTAATCATTAAGTTGATGGTGAAGTTTGTGGCTTAGTAATAATCTACAAATTTTATAACATTAATCAATGTATTACAGAAACTAAAGCTTCGAAAAAATGCAGTACCCACCAAATAATCTAATCTTTATCTCTTCTTTCAAATCATCTCAAGTCGAAAAAAAATTGTTAACTTTTTTTTTTATCACTAAACTAACTGGTCGTATAAACATGTGAAGAATAAGGCAGGCGTAAGTTAAGAATAAAGTCTTTAAACTAATGCTCTGTTTGTTTGGTGGAAATCGATTTTCTGCAAAAAATATTTTTATGTTTTAAAATTTTATTTTTTAAAATTATATTTTTTGGCATTTCAAATTTAAATGGTTACAAATATAAAGAAAAGTATAATTTTATATTTTAGATAAAAAAATCATATTTTTAAGTTATAATTTCGTTAGCTTATTTTTTATTGATAACAAACGTTGAATAATCAGAAAAATATTTTACCGACAAATGAATTCCTCTGACCAAACGGAACCTAAGATACTTTAATGTCACCTACATCCTTCGATTTTTTTAAGAGATGTGAAATCATATAACATATTGATTTAGTTCAATACATTAATGCAGTTAAAAATTAAATTAAAATTTAATAAAAAAAATTTATATAAAATTATATATATTAATTTAAATTTGTCTCTTAGAAGTTTTTATTTTTATTTGTTAGTGACTGATAATAATATCAGTAAATTCTCATAAGATTCGGAGGCGTAGCAGTTAACCATGTTTAACTCTATTTGTTTGTTTGTAACTATTGTTTATGTGATGTGAACTTCACTTCACAATATTTGCTTGTTAGCGGAACAGTTTCCACTAATAATCAAATATGTATAATTGTTTGATTTTTTTTTTTTTGACAATCATACAAAATTGAAGCTCCTAATTGATGACTAACGATGATTACGCTTGTGAGCGTGAATTCAGTTTTGACTTAATGATGTCCCAAGCAACTACCATTTTCCAAAACTGGGCATTTTAGAGAAACATTGTCAATAAAATATTTAGCAATTAGGGTCAAATTAAAATTCATTTTTGACTTAAAAGAAACTCTTACGTAAGAAAAAGAGATTCGCTATGTCCGAGTGAAAGATGTTGGAATTAGCTGATCCACATGAGTTGAACCCAAGTTACAAGACCAAATAAATATATTTTAAATATTTGGACATATAGTGTAATTAGTTCACCTGTACAAGTATTAAAAAAACCTTAGTTTTCCAATCAATTATAATTCTAATAGAATGACATTTTTGCCTCTACAGAGGAAAATCCATGCAGTAAAGTTTTTCTTTCTCTTTTCTTAGTCACAAACATATGATCGAAAAAAACTGCGTTTTCTCTCATTGATTATTTAACATAGATGGTACAACACGGTGAAACAGATTGCACAAGAAAACTCTTTTCACCGCGAGGGTTGTACTTGCAGTCGACCGACAGCGTCACTGTCTTCGAGATCTCTTTTATTCTGTTGCGCTAATAAGATTAATTTTATGTTTGTACAATTTACTTTATGTGTTATTATTAATTGCACTCTGTATTGAGATATCCTTAATTAGTTGATTATTAAGTAGAACTTGGTGGCTTTTCTCTTCTTTAATGTATAATACCTAGTAATTTTTGAACCGGTAGTCTTATAGGGATTTTTCTTTTATATTTTTAACGAAGATTATCTCCTGTATTTTTTGTTCATTTATGTTCGAACAAGCAAAATTATATTCCAAGTTTTGGTATCTTACGTCAACATTAAAAAGAAAAAAAATGCACACATTTACTTATACCAATAAATATGCTGTGCGCTATGCTGTTGGCCGATAGCACCAAAAAATTATGATTTTGATCCCTTATGAAAGCACATATAAAATGATTTTGATCACAAAAATTACTCACCCATGCCATGCACATGACAGAGTTGTAAGGTAGTAAATGGCACATGCATTTTGTGTAATAATAATATGAGTGAATGAACAAGATTTCAAAGTTTGACATTCATTAAACAACTCTAACTCGCAAGTACTTCCATCAAAAAGCAATCTTAATTTCTTCGAGTTCGAATCTACGAGTAGTTTCTGGCCAGAACTGTAAAGGACGAAGAAAAATTCAATGAGGAAGCATTATTGTTGAAAAAGGTGAAAGAGTTGAAAAATTTTAATTTATGATTGAAAAGAGAATGTGGGATCCGGCCACATAGGATAGACGTGGGAGTTCACTGTCATCGTCGTCCAAGACAATCCACATAGGAATCCCACTAACACTGTAAAACCCCACACGTTTGCCTTTGGCTTTTACTCCAATCATTGATATTTGCATCCTAACTGCCGCCAAAGCCTTATTTCCATGTAGGGTCCCACCCGGAACTGACTACGAGGAAATTCTGATTATGTGGTGACAGTGTTTTTTGTCTTGAACCACGAGATAGCATTCGAGCCGACAAGAACTACAAGGACAGTAATTCTCTCAATTGAGTTTTAACGTAGTTGCGTACCCAAGATTCGAATTCAAGATCTCTGATTAAGTTAGAATAACTTCACGCAAGTTAATCTATGCGCTCGATAGTATGTGGCGATAGTGTTGTCTTCACAGTAAAATCACACTAGCTAAGACTTAGTATCTATTTGTAATAATAACATGATTTGTAAAATTTCACTTGTTCATTTTAGTCAAGTTGTTAATAAGTAACCTCTCAAGAAATACACTTCACACAATTTATATTTTTTCAGAAAGTAATAAAACACCATTTGTTCCAAGGTTGTTCGCAAGATTTGGAGATTCTTAATCCGATTTGAAGACTTATCACGATAGAATTAGAATCGAAAAATCCATTGATTTTTACTTTCCTCATCCCGTTTCGTCCCGTAATTTTTCTTATAGAACTATTCTGAATCTTAAATACATTCCAAGATTCGTCCCGCTTCGTCTCATCTAATCCCGAAGAACCGAAACTAGAACCGATATATATATATATATATATATATATATATATATATATATATAACTTACACAACTTCAATAATTGATAATTTATAGTATAAATTAATCTTCTTATTTGTAAATAGTTGAGTTTTTTTTTGTTAAATTTTATGAGCATGATATTTTGCATTGTTGTTTCTTGCAAAAAAATTAACCATTTTTTTTAAAATCTTCAATATCCGTCACGTCCCAAAACCCTTTTTCATCCTGAAATCCCCGACCTTTGTCCTGTCCCGTCTCAATACGGAGATTTTCAATATATGGAATGAGCGTAGATCTTCAAAAATAAAATCTTCAAAACATGGGACGAGACTAGAGATTCGTGATCCCCGTGAGCACCCCAAACTTGTTTCACTCTAAATTTTTTTACAAGTATAATTATTTTATTTTTTAAAAAATATTTTTAACAAAATAATTATATAAACAAAGACAATATTACTCCTAAAAAATAAGAAGACTTTTGTTGAAAAAATTTAAATTAAGATGTATGGTTAGTTTTAGTAAAAAGTACAAATTTAAACAATGATTACAACCAAAATTGAAATCTAATTCACATTTTTACATTAATATGAAACATATATAATTAAATTCACAAAAAATAATATCTTATTAAATTTTTTTACTTGTTTTTGATAAACCTTGTATAGGTAAAAATAAGAAATGCCGAAAAACATGAAAAATATGTCGTTTGGACATTTAAATTTTAATGAGTAAAATTAGATTTATTTAAAAAAAACAGAGATGATTTTAGAATTAAAAAAAAAATTTCTTAAATAAGTTGTTAAAGAGTTAACGTCCTTACTAAGGAAGTTGTGAGATTTATTTTTTGGGAAGTATAATCCTATTTTATGGAGTGTCGATTGGAGTAATTTTTCCTTTCTTATTTGTTAAAGGAGACAACGAGGATGGGTTGCAGTGAGTCAGAGGAGAAGTTGGTGACCACTTCCAACAATTTTTAGTAAGTAATAATTATTGGCATAATGATTAGTTAATTAAATTGCCCCATTTTGTCTCCCCAAATCATACTCATACTGGTTTAAACAAAAAGCGTAGTCAAATGTTGCAGCATTTCAAATTATAAACTTGACAGCTTTTAAATGTTTACGCTAGCTTTAATTAAGAAACATTTATATTTGAAAATTATTATTTTTATTCGTGGAAGTATGTGTGAGGAAGAGAATTTGTGTGATTATACTTTAGAGTTTCTTTACACTATTTGATCGACTGAATTGAATCAATGAGTCTAATCCTAATTGCATGTTTTATAATTTCTCAATTGCTAATTTTTTAGTCATGAGATGAACAAATATTAGTCTTGAAAAAAATTGTTCCCTTTCAAATCTTTTGACATGCAGCTTCACAATAAGATATTTTATATCAATATGTTTGCTGAAACTTGCATATTTCTCATTGTTTAGAAGCAAAACTGTTGTTGTTGTTATAATAAATTTTGAAGGGTTACTATTGTCTAAACAATCTCTATTTGACAAACAAAACTTATCGGTCATAATACGTGTGTTGTGGCATCAAAAGATTCTAGGAACTCTAGTTTCATAGTAGATGATGAGGAAACTATAGAAAATTTATAATATTTTCAACAAAACCAAAAGAAGTTATTATGGTATTGTGAAATTTCATATACCATTGAAAGAGAGGTTAGCTTTGGACCATAAATCAACCTTCCAACCCAATTGACTTTCTTTATAGAAACCTTCCGGTTGTTTCTTTGTTGACATAATAGTAATTTGAGTCTAAATTGAGTTGAGTTTGAATTATTTTGAAGTTCAATATTATTAATAAAGATGTATTATAATAAACGTTGAATCAATCATGCAATTAATGGTTAATTACGAGCACAATATTAATTTTAATGACTATGTTTTATGTTTACTTAGCTTAGAAATACTATAATTTTTCTGGTACACTCGCGCATCCACACACCGTTTTTTGAAGAGGCGTTCGGTTTTTTTTCGATCTAAAATCAAAAAAATTGGATGAACTAGTATAAATAATTCATCAAAAAATATATCAGGATTAAGAAATTTAACAACGTATAGGAATGACAAATTGCCCCGAACCCGTGGGGTACCGATCCGATCCGATACGAATGGGGCGGGTATTTTCATGTTTGGTCGGGTTTCGGGTCGCCCCGATATAAATATTATCAGGGACGGGGACGGGGCCGGGTCGGTATTTAATGAACCCGCCCTGTGCCCCACCCCGAACCCACCCCGATATTTATTTATATACATAATAATATAATTATATTTACACTTGATAAATATTTTGTAGGATTTAATATTAGTGGAAAAAAGACTCATTTTACTTTATTCTTTAAAATATAATTCTTATTTTAACTTTTAATAAAATATCAAAATAATTAAATAAATAATAATTTATTTTTTAATGGGCGGGGCGGGGACGGGTATTTGTGGTTTTTAGCGGGACAGAGATGGGTCTTCATTTTTGTACTCGACGGATAACGGGACGGGTACGGGGGCAAGTATTTATTTCTCGGGGCGGGGACGGGGACACTATAACCCGCCCCCGACCCGTCCCATTGCCATTCCTAACAACGTAGTAATTAAGTTTAAATCTTGGAAACAAAATTTTGTCTCTGTTGGTAGCTAGCTAGCTGGCCACTTCCTTCTTTAGCTAACACCACTCTGTGGTTGAGAGAAAAAAAAAACATTAATATTTCATGCACATAAATTATTGTACTACTTGAATTGACATGCAACACGATTGCATTTGTAATGCAGCTGTCATACTCAAATCAATCAAATCCAACTTTGCGCAAAACGCCATAGTTTATGCATGCATCGAAGCATCCACTCATGGCTATAGATTGAGTAGTATAGGCTATGCACATTTATATCTTTATGTGCTTCTTCCTTGCTCAAGACTAGCGGGTGGTTGGTCCCCGCATCCTTTGATGGCGGCAACTTTCTTGCCCTTGATGGCGATATTCACATCTTTCCCTTTTAGCGCTCGCTTCGTTTTCATGATAATAGTGAGCATAATTGAGTTTGAGTTGAGATTTGCTGTGTAAAACTAAGCCGAATTAAGTTTTACAGTGTTTAATCTTTCTGCTATAAATGCTGTTAGAACTTGAGACGAAGACTCAGAAGCATTTGACGTATATATATGACCTATAACAAATAGAGAAAAAGAAAATCCTTAATAGTTATTCAGTCAATGTGACATATTTTTTGTAGTTTGGACTTTGAAGAATTGTATTATTTCATTAATATACAATAATTAATCATATCATGTTATTGTTATTGTCATGTATATGAGTTTAATATCAAGTTTAATATTTTATCAAACGATTTGTTCATAAAATTTTCCGACCAAATTTTAAAATGTTTAATTTTGAATTATTTAAATTTCAACTTAACTTAATATCATACTCAACCACTTAGCATTCGAATCAAACTACGAACGAATTTTTATCAGAACAACTAGGTTCATTTACGTTCTAAAAAAGTAATATGAGTATTAAAAATTTTTAAAGAAGAAAAAATACTAATTTTCAAAATTAGGTTATCTAATTTAACTCAACTATATTTTTTTTACCTTTACAACTGTTGGAACAAGGTGGTTTTGTCTTGTTAGGTTTCATATCAGAGGTCATAGTCATGAACCCTACATACATGGGGCAATAATATTGAGGCATACGACCCTAATCCTCTGTCGTTTCCTTAGGTTGGTCACATTCAACTTGGTGTAGTTGTAATGCAATCCACGTTATTTCTCCAGTTCTATGAAAAGAATGCTACTTTGAGCTATAATTTCAACTTAGCACAAATTAAAGAGTTAAAGGTCTTCAGCCACAGCCAGATCGCTAAGGTCGTATCAGTCTATAAGATGTTTGATGTCCAAAATATTAAATCAGACAAGTTGTTTGAAGCTTGAAGATGACAAACTTGAATCAATTATTTAAGTCATGTGCTCAAATTTATTTAAAACTGCCGTATGGTTTTGTCCTGTAATAGCTGAATGGACCCTCTTCACCAATCTATATTCCATACGGCTTTTAGCGTGGAATATAAGGCTACATGTATTGATCGGTGTATTCATCAACTTGTTGTGTAATTTGGAAAGTAAATATGATGTGTTTTTCTTTGTTTTAATTCATTAGATTTTGAAATAAAATTATTGTTATTTATAAACACTTATTTTATTTTATTTTTTTGAACAATAGAAAATTTTAAAAAAAATATTATTTTAATCTACCTTAACTAATTTTATAAACACACATCTTATCTTTGTTTCAATTTTGTTAAATGCTGTTGTTTTTAAAATAACTACTACAAGAGATAGAGATTGAAGTTACAGAAAAGACACTTACAAAGAGAGACTATAATACTTTCTTACATCAACCAAAAAAAAAATACTTTCTTACATTTGGTGTATGTCTCTTTCATATACCAAATTTAAAAACATGTTTTAAGAGTGAGAGTATCACGACAAGAAATTTTGAAAATTCAGATGAAACTGTTTTAACGAATTTGTCAAAAAAACATAGACAGAATTTGTCAAAAATAATGTAGCTGACCGGAAAAAAAACGTGTCGTCAAGGAAAAATGTGTTGAAACTGATCGACGAATTCCGTTGGAAAATAAAGACGAAATTCGTCGGAAAAATCATGTCAGAATTTTCCGACAAATTTTTTTCTGACGAATTTTGTCGATAATTAGCATCGAAATTCGTCGAAATATTCACTATATATATCCTTAAAAATCCAACATCATTGTAACAAAATTAAAAAACACATTGTAAAGTGTACCAGAAGGCGCAAAACAATATTCGTCAAAGTAAGAAATTAAATTTATAAGTGGTTTTATTTATGCATATTTTTAATTTGATTTGATTAAATTTAAAGAATATAAAATGTAGTTTTTTCTAATAATTATTGAATGATTTGTAGCATTGTGTTATGTTGAAATGTGACAGTTATCACATTGTGTGAACTTTTGTTTAACTCAAGAATGATTAAGTTTAAAATTAAAATGATTTTTTTATAGGTTTGATATACATATTGTTGTATAAATACTGAGATATATATGAAGGAGTGTTTGTACATCCAATTAATTGACGAGTTACTAAATAATGAGTTTGTAGTAGGTGTAGAACAATTTATAAAATTTTGTATGTCTATTGTTGATTTCGAGCATAATAAAAATTTAATTGGTTGTCTGTGATCGAAATGCGAGAACATGAAATTATTACAACCTAATTTGGTTAAGAAACATTTTTATACGAGAGGTTTTATTCCGGAATTTTTTCATTGGAGATATCAAAGAGAAACTATTGAACAATTTAATGCAGCAATGGAATAATCTGTTTAGGAAGAGACAGTTCGTTTTCGACTCTATTACATCAAAAAAATGATATATTTGAACCAACTAATTTTGATCCAGTTGCTCAAATGGTATTTGTTGATACTCTTGATGGTGGCTTCGAATTACGAAATGAAGAAAATTTCCAATTCCATGAACCAAACCCGGAGGGACAAGAATTTACGACACGTTAAGATCAACAAGTAGACCATTGTATGAAAGTTGTAATGTAACACAATTCGCAACGGCTATAGAGTTGTTGAATATTAAATCTACGATTCAAAAATCGAAACATGAATTTAATCAAATTTCAAGGTGGTTCTATAGGTGTTAGCCACTGAATAATACTTTTCCTGGGCCATTTTATGCTACAAAGAAATTAGTAGAGAGATTGGGATTGTCTTCAGAGAAAAATTGATTGTTGTTTGAATCATTGTATATTATATTAGGGCAAAAATGTAGAATATGAGGAGTGTTTTTTATGGTCATGCAAGATTTAAGTGTGGTAAAAGGGTTTTAATATCATAAAGAAAAATATTTTATTTTTCATATAACCTCACGTTTGCAGCGTCTCTATGCATCTGATGCTACGACATTTAACATGAGGTGACATCATGAACATAAACAAAATGAAGATGAGATTTGACATCCTTCTGAATCTAAAACATGGAAGCATTTTAACGAGACATTTAACATTTTTGTTGATAAATCGAGGAATATCATATTAGGATTATGTACGGATGACTTTAACCCTTTTGGAGCATCTGATGCGCAGTATTCATATTGGCTAGTAATTTTAACCCCTTATAATTTACCTCCATCTATGCGCAAGAAGAAACTAGCTATGTTTCTAACTACACTGATTCTTGGACCTATTAGTTCAAAACAACGTATCGATGTGTACTTACAGCTATTGATTGCTGAGTTTTTACAGTTGTGGAAGAATGGCGTAGTGACATATGACGTTGATTGAAAATTGAATGTCACAATTAGGGATGTATCCAGGTCGGGTACTCACAAAAATTACTTAACCCGAACCCGTTTAGGAAAATCATTACCTGTACCCGCCTTGAACCCATTTATGCATTGTCCGTACCCATCTCAAATTCTATTAAAATTATCCACGGGTACCCGTTTAAATATTCAATTATACTATTTAAAAATTAAAAAATATCTAAAATATAAAATATTTTATTAATTAAAGTACATCAATAAAAATAAATATCTTATCAATTATTTAATTTATTTAAAATAGACTTTTAATATATATATATATATATATTTTAAAATTAGGTACCCACTCCCAATATTCATTTATATAAGTGGGTTTGGGTTTAGGGTACCCAAGAGGGTAAACTCGAATTCGATAGACCCGAACCAGTGACGAATAGTGATATTAATATCTAAACCGTTCACAAACTCGTTTGTATCGAATTTAGATAGTGCCAAACCGGTCAAATACCCACGAGTACCCTATTATAGGGTACCCACTTCCATCCTTATTTACAATGTGTGCTGCTCATTTGGATATGTTATATGGTGGACAACAACTTGTGTAAATATGCATGTCCACATTGTAAGAATGATGCATGCTTGTTTTATTTGAGGTCTCCTCATTAAATGTCTTGGTTTGATTGTCATATAAGGTTTTTAACATAAGTCACCATTTAGGAGAAATCGTGTGAATTTTACTTACGGTCATACAAGCACAAATGGTCCCCGAGATAGGTGTCACACATTACGCATCATCATCAAATGGTAAATATTTTATTAAACATATTATAAATTTAATTATTTTTTTTGCTTTAAAAAATAATAAAGTATAATTTTTATTACAGGAAAAAGATTGGACTGACCTATTGGGCCTGACAAGTTGTATCTACATCTCCACACGCGACATCACGATGGTGTTACTTTTGTCACCCAGAGAGCTGAGCAAGTTAATGCAAGTACATTATTTTTCTTTAAAGTACTTACTTTCAAACATTTAACTTGTTTTATAAAATTTTTTAATTATGTTTCTACTACTACATCATTTTTTTATTTATAAGTTAATTATATAATTATTACAATTTGCCTTAATTTAAAGTTTTATTATTTATATATTTCAGTTCATATTTAGTGTAGTATGTTAGCTAAAGTTTTCTTTAAAGTTAACATGTATGGTGGTTTATTACATATATTAAGACAACTTGTTGAGAGGGTAATGAAATGAAACATTTTCCAACGAAATTTGTTCGTACAATATTTTTCCGACGAATTTTGTCGAAAATTTTGGAGCCAATTTCAAATTTTCACTACATTCTCTTCAATTTTCTCTCATAAGCTTTCCCTGTATATATCCTGTAAGATTTTCATAATCTAACTCAACTTTTTTACACTCACTAAACTTCTTTCACTTCCTTCCTTATTCTAACTTTAATTTATGTCTTTTATTGATCATTTCATTTTAGCTAACACTAATTTTTTTTTTCTATTGTGTTCTTGTATTTTTTTTGTAGGTATTAACATTTCATAAATTTATCAAAATTATTATAATATATAATTTATTCTTATTATTTTGTATTTTATGCTTACTTTATTATTTCAATTTTATTTTATTTTATTTTAGTTCGATTAAATTTTTGTTTTGTTTTTTCTTTCCTTATTTTTCAATCGCAATATTTTATTATATTTTCAATACGAACTTATCAAAATTTAATAATATATTCTTTTCATAATTTATCAACTATCAAAATTTAATACTTTCATTATTTTACTTTATTTTCATATTATACATTTCACCATTTACCGATCTCAACTTCTTTTTTTTAATATATACAATTTTTTGACGAATTTTGTTAGAAAATAAATTAAGTCTCTTTTCAATGAATTTCATCAAAATATTCTGATGAACTATATATATATATATAATTCCCTAATTTTCCGACGAGTTTCGTTTGAAATTTTCTCGCTGGTCAACAGTTTATTCGGGCCAAAACTTTATGATGAAATTTGATGGAAAACTTTTCGACGAATTTCGTTGAAAATCTCTAATTACCGGTGACTGGAGATTATTGACGAATTTCGGCAGAAATTTCCGAAAAAATTTGTTAGAACCTCTCCGATGAAATTCGTCGGAAATTGGTAGTAGGGAAAACTCAATTTTCTTGTTGTGTATGAGTACGAACATATTTTAAAATCAAAAACATGTGCACCCATATCATTTAGTCATTGAACTTATCACACCAGAGGAAATATACACCAAATGCAAGTAGAATATACTTCAGAGAAAAATACAATTAGATTTGTTGTAACACAAAAAAAATTGCAACTATATAGAATAATTAACGAACGTTTGAAGATGATAATGAAGCTATTTCAATAATTATCATTGATACAAACATGTCATATTCGACAAGCAGATGTTAATTTGTTATTCATCAACTGGATCAAGCCGCTTGATAATTTTCTTTATTTATAAAATGCACATATATGTTTACTGATTAATAAGAACATGATGAATTTGAAGAGGATAACATAATTAAAAGACAATGTGAAGGCAGTTACTGAACAATATGTCTGAAATCAGGTGATAGAGATTCTCATTTGTCAATATCAGTTTAGTTCACTTCGCCTGGAAGAAGCTTCCACAAATTTTAAGTTTTATTTGATGTTTTAATTTGGATCTCACCTTTGTGCTTGTGACCAACTTGTTCATTTTAGAAACCTGAGATCAGATCGTAGTTTTATGGACAGCGTCACGTGTTATCTATGAAGATTCTATAAGTTGCCCTATTAGCAATTTGCAGCTGTTTCAGAATTGATCCATGCATCTAATTTAATATGAAACCTACCAGAAAAAGAAATACTATGATTTGGTACAGTTAAGCTTTAAAAGGAAAACCATCAGCTTGGTTATAACAATCTTTAATTGTCAGATTAAAAACTAGTTTTTTTTTCCAGAAAGTTGAGGACTGAGAAAGTTCTGCATTGAAGTAGATCACATGAAAACAATGTTTGAACATATAAAACTAAAACTGGGACTTTGAAATTAATTTTTGTGGATAAGGATGGTTTAAGTCACATGATTTAACCCCATGTTTTATTAAAGTTAATCAACTTGTAGTGTTTTGATCTTTCTCATTGACAGTATCTGAGCTATATTTGTTATATTCATTATAATAATATCCATATAATTCAAATGCTAACATAAAATAAACAGCTAGGTAAAACGTAATTAATCAGAAGAGGTTTGGTTTTTTGGGAAGTCAAATACCATATCAAGCGGTGAAGACACAGGTTGTTCCAGTTTATGTTGATGCGCATCAGTCTTCAATTGTAATTGGTTAATTCCACCTGCATTTAACAGTACAAACCTGGAGATAAAGGTTTTATTTGTTAAAGTTCAGTTCTACAATGTCAATAAGATTCTAGATGTTGAACTTCATTAAATTATAAATGACTGCTAAGATGAAAACCATCCGGTTTTTTTATATGACAGAGTGCTAAAACTTGGTATTTTACCAACAAAAATTGTAAAGACCGATGTAGTTCACTTTTCGAACCAAATGACTGCAGGCAAAGGCATCCTTGAAGACATTGACATGGAAAAGGTACGAATTTGTCTTAATTTTAGTATACAAATGATGCCTTGAAGACTTTAAGCTGTGTTGGATATGTTCATTAATCCCTCTAGTGGACTAGCAGGTTTCTGCATTCACATGTCAAGCAACAATTATGGGTTTTAGATTGGGTTTCTGATGCACACATTTAGTGTACAAATAGAATTGTCCTATTTTTATTTTAAGGATAAAAAGGGAAATATATCCACACCAAAATATAACGTACATCACGTCAAAACAGAATTATTCTATGACAAGAACTCCTTTTTTGTAACAATATCAATTCTTCTACAATCAAAATTTTATTTCAACCAAAACAAAAAAAAAAGAAAATTTGATTGTGGTGAATCAGAATTCTTTTTCAAAAGGATATTTCCTTTTGAATTTCAGTTATAGAAAGTTATAGATTTATTTTTTCGTATGAAGTATTTTGAACTATTTTTAAATTATTTGAAATATTTAAACATTTTGAATTATTTGAATCATTTGACATATTTTAAATCATTTTAAATATTCTTATGAACTATTCTTTTTAAATGTAAACAACGTTATGCTTGTGAATCTTTCAAACCTTTTCAAATATTTTGAACCTCTTTGAACTATTTTGAATATTTTACTCACAAAAATTTTATGCGTGAAATTAATTAAATATAATTAACAAATAGTTCAAATGATATAAAATAGTTCAAAATGGATCAATTTATTTTAAAATTACTTCAAACTGGTAAGAAGAAGTTCAAATAGTTTTTAAAAGTTCAAAATTATTCAATTTGATTCAAACTATTTTAAGATAGTTGAAAATTATTCAAAATATTTTAAAAATTTTTAAAATAGAAGATTATAAATTGTTTAACTAGTTCAAAATAGTTAAAAAGAGTTCAGATTATTTTAAAAATATTTAAAATGGTAAAAATTAGATAATATGATTTAAAATAGTTCAAAAAAGTTCAGATTATTTTAAAGTTTAAAATAGTTAAAATTAAATTAATATAATTCAAAATAATTCGAAAGGATTTTAATTTTAGTATACAAATGATGCCTTGGAGACTTTGAGTTGTCTTGGATATTTTCATTAATCCCTCTAGTGGACTAGCAGGCTTCTGCATTCACACAACAATTATGGGTTTTATATTGGGTTTTTGATGCACACATTTAAAAGAATTAACTACACTGCATACAAGTTTTTCTTCTTTAATTACAAAATTTCACAATTTTAAAATTTTTACATATGATACTTTTTTTCTTTTTTATTTATATTTCATACGGAACAGTCATTTTTATTTTTTTAACTATAATATAAACTTTATATAAACTTACGTAAACATTATATATGTATAAACGATTTAATACACGAATTTATATTATATTTTTATCATTTTTAAATTGAATGTTAAATTTGTGTTAATATTATATCAACTTTGTATATTCTAATAGTGAGGTATGTTTTTAAATTAATAAATAAAAGTAAAAAATATTTTATCGAATTAAACTTATTATAAACTTATAACTTGATTTAATAAATTTTTATATTTTTCATAAATTTTGTAAAAAATAACTTTGTATAAACTTTATATACCGCTTAAAAATTTTAATAATTATATAATAAATCTTGTTTATAAACCTCAAATTTATAAATCAAGAGTAGGCTCTAAATATTCAGTCTTGAAACTGACAGTTGATTTCATGTTCCTTATCATTCATTATTTAATTGATCATGTGAACAATTAGTCTAAAAAAATATGGATAAAAAATAAAGAATTAATGATAGAAAGACAACCAATCTGACCTCATTTGATAAGAAAAACCACAAAAAAATTAAAATTAAAATAGTTAACAGATCAAATTTTATGGTAAAAACATACAATATGTAAAATAACAATGGATAGTGAGATAAGTTTTCAAAGGCTAATAATTTGTAATTTAAAAAGTTAATGTAGGTGAATTTGTAATCCGCACCATTTAAAATTACATTTGTGAAAATGCACATATAAAATTTTGATTGAAATAATGTTTACTTTCATTTATTCAATTAAAATTATGTCTACTTAAATTAAAAGGACATAAAGGAAAATATATCTACACCAAAAAATAACGCACATCACGTCAAAACAGAATCATTATGTGATAAGAACTTTTTCTCCATAACAGAATCAATTCTTCTACCATCAAAATTCTATTTCAACCAAAACAAAAAAAAATAGAAAACTTGATTGTGGAAAATCAAAATTCTTTTTCAAAAGGATATTTTCTTTTGAATTTCAGTTACAAGAAGTTACAGATTTTTTTTTCACATGAACTATTTGGAACTATTTTTAAACCACTTGTAACATTAAAATATTTTGAATTATTTGAATCATTTGAAATATTTTAAATCATTTGAAATATTCTTATGAACTATTCTTGTCAAATATAAACAACTGTATGATTGTGAATCTTTCAAATCTTTTCAAAGATTTTGAACCTTTTTGAATCAATTTTGAAAATTTCACTAACAAAAATTTTATGCATGAAATTAGTTCGATATAATTAAAAAAATAGTTCAAAAGATACAAAATGGTTCAAAATGGATTAATTTATTTTAAAATTAGTTCAAAATGGTAAGAATAAGTTCAAATGGTTTTTAAAAAGTTTAAAATCATTCAATTTGATTCAAATTATTTTAAGATAGTTGAAAATTGTTCAAAATATTTTAAAAAGTTTTAAACTAGATAAAAAATGTTATAAATTGTTCAAATAGTTCAAAATAGTTAAAAAAATTTAGATTATTTTAAAAATATTTAAAATAGTAAAAACTATATAAATATGATTCAAAATAGTTCAGAAAATTTCAAATTGTTTCAAAGTTCAAAATAATAAAAATTATATTAATATGGTTCAAAATAGTTCGAAATAGTTTTAAATAATTTCAAATTAGTTCATAAATGGTTCAAAAAAAATTTAGGTTGGTTTAAATTCTATTAATCTTATCATATCATTGGATTGTCACGATCATTCATACCATCACTCTTTTTTCCTTTCAATTTTTACTTTCAATTTCAAAAACTAAAAAAAAAAAACTAAAAAATGTGATGCTCTCAAAGCAAAGTAACTCTTGACTCATGGTGGAATGCAAAGAAAACTGAAACAAAAAAAATCCTAAGAAATGCAAGAAAAATAGACTAAATAATAGAAGAGCATGGTGTTTTCGATCAAAAAATAGGAAGAAGAGAAGTGAAAGGTTTGATGGTGGAGGCTGGCGTGAATGTGAGAGAGTTAGAGAAAAAATATCTGTGAGGGAAAGAAAATAAGTGAACAAGTGAGTTTCAAACACTTTTAGATGAGTTTAAAAAAATGTAAATACTAAGAGTGCCCTTTGTAAATAAAAGTTTGTAAATTATATATAAAAAAGAACAAGCATAGGAACTTTCACAAATAAAACTTCAACATGTGCATTAACATAAAAATTTAATGATGCACATCATTGAAAAGTTCTAGAAGAGATAGTAGAGACCAGCATGGATGAGAGAGGGTGAGAAAAAATACGCGCGCGTGTACACACACATACGTGTGTGTGTGTGAGAGAGAAAGAATTAAGTGAATAAGTGACTTTCAAACTCTTTTATATGACTTTAAAAAATGTAAATACTAAGAGTGTCATTTGTAAATGAAAGTGAGAAATTATAAAAAAATAATAAAAATAGATAATTTCA
This sequence comes from Breynia disticha f. nivosa, assembly GCA_948193385.1. Lineage (NCBI taxonomy): Eukaryota > Viridiplantae > Streptophyta > Magnoliopsida > Malpighiales > Phyllanthaceae > Breynia > Breynia disticha. Next base: position 22,703 of record CANYCX012892223.1, read on the forward strand.
CAAATAAAATTTCAACATGTGCATTAACATAAAAAAATTAATGATCTGCATCTTTTAAAATGAAAAAACTAAAAGGGTGCATCTTACATGATTATAAGGGATAATTACACCACCCACTTTTTTCACTTAAATACTGCATTCTTTTCACAAGTTTAGTTTTTATTTGTAGTTGAGCTTTTTTAATTTGCTCCAATCAGTTTTTTCTTTCATTTTTACAGTGTTGTCCAAAGTTCATTAACTAAGACCAATTTTTGTTTTTCAGCCCATTCTTACAATGAAACGACATTGTTTTTGTTATTTTATAAATGACACTGTTTTCATTATTGAGTCGTTTTTTACTCGATATTCCTTTTACTTTTCAAAATTTTCTCGCTTTGTTTCTGTCGCTCATTAATTACACACTGTTTTTCTGTACATGCACAACCTTTTCGTATCTCACACTCTAACAGACACGTCTTTTCGATAAGCATCATTTCTATTCCTTTTCTCTTTCTAAACTCATTTCTTATTTATTTTCTCTTTCTTCATCCTGTCAAATAGTTATGGTTTTCCTTTTTTATAATTACATTTTGTTTATTTTTGTTTATTTTTACAATTCTTTTTATGTTTTTTGTAACAGGAACAAACACAACAATCTTGTATTTCTCCACATAAGTCTGAGGTATTGTTTGGATGTTTAAGGTGGGAAGGAAAGTAAAGCAAATAAGGGTGAAGGGCAGAAAAGTTAAGGAAGCTAATGAAATATAAAGTGAAATTTTGTTGTTTTAAATTTTAATGAAGGGGAAGAGATGTGAATGTCAAATTGTAATATTTGTGTTATAAGTACATTAATTTTTAAATTCACTCTCTTTAACCTCCCCTTCATTAAAATTTAAAACAACAAAATTTCACTTTTTAGAAGGTAGAGAAATCTTAAAAAGAAAGGGTTAATAGAGGTTAAGTTTTACTCCCTTTAACTTTCCCTTCTCTTTTGAAAAAACTAACAAACAATATTTAATTTTAAAAATTTTTGCCCCCGTTCCCTTTCCTCTCTCTAAACTCTATCCAAACAATTAACAGTGTGTTTGTTTCATGGGTTATGATTGTTCATTAAAATATGGAATAACATCGTATTTTATTGGATGATATGGTATGAACAACAAAACCATGATGATCCACCAATTTGGTGAGTTATTTTTCATGGTTTTATTAACACTCTCAACCCATGAAAGAACAACAATAACCTATTCCATCAATTAAAAATTACAAAACAAGCATGGTTCTCTTTAAACCATGAAAACCAATACATTATGAACCCATGAAACAAGCAAGGTGTAAGTCTCAAAGTGTTTAAAAAACTTCAAAAGTGGGTTTCGATTATTTTTTTGTTTCTTCAATTATTCTGTTTTACATTTTTTGTATATTGCTTTTGTTTCTGTTTTTTTTTTTTCAGGTACCTTCGCGTAAGGTTGGGGCTCATCTTAGTGTTGGTAGTGATGATTCCTCATTTGAGCAAGTATGAAAAAAGATGTTGAGATTGATTCTGATTACGATAATGTTGCACGTGTTGAGGTAGGTGTTTGTCCATTTCTCTATTGTTTTTTTATTTATACTAACATTTTTTTTAAATTTTTTAGGTTCTATAGTGAAGAAAGAAAAATCAGTTTCGGCTAAAGTTAAAGTAAGTATGATTGTCTTTAATATACGAAAATTTTAACTATTCATATTTTTTTTTTCCTTAACATGTTTCCGATCAGTTTATAAATGTTAAGGTTAATTTTTTATTTTTTTTGAAAATATTTTTCTTCATTTTGGTATAACATTTTATTTTGTTTCATGTTCTCCAGATCTTTTTAATATTTTAGTTTTAAAATATTTAAAAAATTTTTGTACTTTTTTGTTCTGCTTTTACTTATTTTTATTTTTAAATTGTGTTAGTAGTTGTTTTTAAGTATTCTTAATATATATATAGTTTATTGTGTTTTTGTTATCTCCATGATAGAAATTTTAATATATTTGATATAACTATTGTTGTGGTATTAATATAAATTAAGCATGGTTTTTAAAAAAGGCTTTTATACATTTTAGTTTATGTATTTTTTTAATATTTGTTTAATTGATATGATTTTACTGTATGCTATTATTTTTTCAATTTCGTTCATATATATAGGTTTAGTTTGGTTTTTATCTAGTTTATTTTATGTATAAACTAATTTCTAATCGATTTTTTACGCTTCATCTTATCCAGAACTTTTTAATATCTTAGTTTTTAAATATTTGAAAAAAATTATTTATTTGTTATGCTTTTTAAGTATTTTTTTATGTTCAAACTGTGTTAGTAGTTGTTTTTAAGTGTTCTTAATATATATATTTTTTTGGTTGTTGTTATCTACGTAAAAGTATTCCTAACAACCTCCTCAATATACTCCTTAGTTTATCAATCTTTATTCGCTTTTTAAATTAATTAAGCCTCCTAATAATTTATGTTCATATCAGACTCCTTAAACATCTTTCATTCAATTTTATATTAAAAAAATTAACAATTACCTACTTTCAATTTTTTTCAAAATTAACTACTTTTTAAAAATACAATCACCATTATTCAAAATATAATGTATTTGAATATTTTATACTATACATATTTTACTATATTTATAAAATAAATTCTTATAAACATTTTTGTATATAATTTTTAGTATTCATTGAGATAATTTTTGAAAACATGTAGATTAAGTCTACTCATAGACCCATTCTCTTGATTGTTATTTATGAGTTATTTTCTACCTATAGATAAGAAGTTAGAAACAGAGAATTTATTGTATTCAATAAAGTCCTTGTTGGAACATTAATGTTCATATAAGATTTAAGTTTTGAAATGAGCAAAAACTAAATGAATTTAATCTTGCTTAAATGTTTGTTTAGTCAAGTAGAATGAAAGTCTAGTCAAGTAAAAAGAAAAATACTTGAGTAAACTAAAAGTTAGTCAAGTAAGGAAATGAAACCAGTCGACTGGTGTTTTGTGTAAGTCGACTGGATTTCTGGAAATTCAAAAAGATGAAAGCAATGCTAATTCAGGAAGAACAGATGAAGACTAGTCGACTGGTAAGAAAACCAGTTGACTGAAGAAGTTACTTAGCAGGTAATGTGAGACACAATTTCAGAAAATATGGTAAGGAAGCATCTTTATGACTTAAAAGTTATTGATTCAATGAGTGGGAAACTTTAATTTGAAACAGCTATGGACAAAACATCATGGGTAGGTAAAGTGAGGCTCCAAAAACAGAAATTATGGCAGGTGTTAAGACACTTGACCTTAAAATCAGGAAACGACTTTTAAATATTCAAAATGTATGAAGTGCAGGTGTGTAAGTCGACTGATAGGTGATATCAGTCGACTAATAACTATTCAAGTCGACTGGGAGTCGAGTCTGAAAGTCTGGAAAGCAGGTGAAGACAAAACCACTCGACTGGGTTTTGAACCAGTCGACTAGTATGGATATTTTACTTGAGTAAGTTTTAA
>CANYCX012894822.1:0-12046 GCA_948193385.1 Breynia disticha f. nivosa
TCAAGCGTATAATTAACATTCTTGGATATTTTATCATACAATATACCACAGGTCAATACATCATAAGATAAAATAATGCCTCATAATTTTATTACTCAATAATAAAAGTTACAAACAATGCATTGGGTTAGGGCTTACACTAACAGTTAAATTTTCAACCATATCATTCACCTCTTATTTAACATTTCTTATCATCATTTCACACAAACTCAACATTCTGTTAGTGTAAGCCCTAGCCTAATGCATTGTTTGTAACTTTTATTATTGAGTAATAAAATTATGAGGCATTATTATATCATATGATGTATTGACCAACACTCAGAATAATTTTCCGATTTCGAATTTCTCGAAATTTATAATCTGAATAACATTGTCGTAATCTCCCCACTATTTATTTCTTATGAAATATTGATTTAAACAAACGCGAAAAATTTACTTAACCCCTCCAATTCTATTAATATATGATGTCGTCGTTTTATTCTCACGATCGACTTAAACCTTTCCTATTTTTAATTTGTAAAAATTTTACATTCTTCACCAAATTATTAATTAAAATAATTCGCAAAAAATTTATACACATTTTTTTTACGTATTTTTATTTTAAAATATTTTAATTATCGTAATTTTAGGGCGTTACATGAAATTTTTATGAATATCCATAACACATCGACAAAGCATATATAATTTTATATATAACTGAAAACCCTAGCAGCCACCTATATATACCTTATCTACAGATTCTCCACACTTTATCCACAACATGTCCATAAACAATTTTTTTTTCAATTTACAACCACAAACATACAAACATACTCTCAAATTACTCCCCACATCAATAAACATACATGTAAACGTCATTATGTATGATCCTTTCTGTTTTGAAAATGGTTTGAAGGGGAAACTCTTCCCCAGGAAACCGGACAGGGCGCCAGTGCCACAGGCTGGGGATCCATCCCGTAGAGGACCAGGCTATCGCGTGGTTAACCTCCCGACAAATGGGCCAGCCCGCAGCCACTCGCAGGTAGGGCCTATAGCACCGTTCGTCACCCATGAGCAGTAGGGGATCTCTCTACGGAGGGATGTCCACCAAGGCAGCATAGGGGATTTTACTCCCACCAGCAAAATGTCGTTGGGCAAGTTCGAACCCTTGTGGTAAGACAAGGGTGATTCCTGGGATCCTCAACTTTGCCAGTTGAGTCAAGCCACCTTAGTCATTGTAAGCAAAAATTACAATATCTATTTTATTCCCCTTTATAAAATAAAAAAAGCAACCAACATGAAAGAGTGTAAACATAAAATTATAATAAATCATGTATCGCTAGAATGAGAGGAAACTCATGTGAGCCCAACACCTGAAATAAAGAGAAACATAAAAGTAAAACACAATCCACGAGAGAAAATAGAAATTGGAAAGAAAAAAAGACTTACTCGTGGAGTAGAGGTTGATAAGAGCGCAAGAGACATGATTGAGATTGATAAGAAACGACAATGGATTTGGAGTTAAACAATCGGTTTGATTTTGATTTTGAAAGAGAAAGTGGTAAGGCTATGCTGGTGGTGATAGGGAGGAGGAGAGTAGAAGTAAGAAGAAGATATGTTTCAGTTATTACTCTTGAGATAAGTTTGAAAAAGATATTATCTGAGGAAATTGTTTAGCTGGTATGATCAACAAAGAAATTTGAACTTTTATGTTGGCATTTATGTTTTCTTTCCTAAATACTTCCGTTGGCATTGCGAGTAAAAACCTTTTCTATTACTAAGTAATACTCCTAATAATTTTTCGGTCCTAAATTTTCAATAAATAATTTACCTTTCCCTGAAATATTAATATAGTTAGTGTTGTTAATCCTTCTGTTAAATTAAGCTAACGAGATAAGAAATAAATAAATTAAGCAAAATGATTACATAGAGGACTGGTAAATTATTTACTTCTTGCCCCATTTGTGTAATTAAGCGGAAGGATTAACGACAGTAATTATGTCAATACCTTAGGGACCAGTAAATTATTTATTGAAAATTTAGGACCAAAAAATTATTATGAGTTTTACTCAAGGGTGACAAAATTTTTTACCCTAATCTTTCTCTGATAGAATTAGTAGGAATCAAGATTTCATAAGCACAAATCCTAAAGAACTAGATCGAATTCGTATGTAAAAATTAATGGCATACAAAAAAATAGACTGTAAGTAAAAAAGACATTCTAGTTAATCCACACATAAAATTGACTCAAAAGAATAGTTAGTATCCTTTTATAGAATGAAAAGATAAATTTGAAAAGTTATGTTCGTTCACTTTCTAGTATATTCAATTAAGAACAACAATCAATGCATATAGTTGATACAATTGTCAATTGTGTCGGTTGTGAATTAGCTTATACCTTAAGCTTCTATACATATTATATTATGATTCTACACTTATTATAAAAATATGTCCATATTAAATTAAATAGATCACTTTAATTGGATCATTAAACTTTATTATAATAACTAACATAATTTTAGCAACCACAATGCATGTATTTTTACATACACAAATATTAATATATAAAACACATATTGTAAGTCTATAAATAAATGCATTAGTATATTCTACATCTTTGAATATTTGTTTAAGATATGTACATATTATGATTATATTTTAGCTCAATAAACATAGTTTTAGTTCAACTAGATACTCAATCAGATTAATGAATGAATAATCGGTAAAATACGGATAACTTGTCTTGAAACACACATGCGTAATTCATCTGCTGGCGCGTATCTTCATAACATTCATTTGCATTGACATCACGTGGATAACCTCCTTAATGCGTGCATGAATGTGTTAAAGTATACATAATTTTTTCAATCATCAAAATTAAGATTGTGAACTTAAAGTTCAACAGAGTCATGAGATTCTTTTTAGCTGTCGAGGCTCTGCTAACGGATAAACGTATAAACATCTTCATAGTTTTATTTAGCTTAAGCTACTTTATAATTGAAACCAAGCCGCATTTTATCCCTTGCTCAATCCTAGTCTTTACCGAAACCTCTGAATTTTAACTGATTTTGCGCCCCTAGTTCGTGAAGGCTCATTTGCATGTGCAAGATACAATAAATAATGAGATCAGGTCAGATGTCTGTTCGATGAATTCTTTCAAATTGACAGGATAGATTTATCTGAAATACTTGAGGCACAACCCAGAACCACAAAACTCACTTTAGCTTAAAAGCTGTTAGTTAACCCTCAATCCACATTTTTATCTACCCTCATCTGTACAATCTTCAGAAGCACCACCAGCAGAACTGAAACGAAAACCAATATAGGGAAAGAGAAGTGGGGGAGACAAAGGAAACCAGCTGAAAAAGAGCAAAAACCCCCCACGATCATGCCATGAATCTTTTCATTATCAGCAAGGCATCCATATTCATTTTGAAGAACAGAATGTAGAGCTTTTATCTCCGTAAAAGAGGTTATGACATAAGGCTCTCTTGTCATGTTTGTAGTAGGATGAAAGTCGAGGCCAATTGGAAAAATATGTCGACACTGATGGTATTCATATCAAGCCTTCTGTAATGTCCGCGAGGAAACACCATGAAGAAGCCTCACAAATCCTAAGAAACTCAGCTTCCCGTCTGAATGTCTTATCCATTCTTGCAGTACCACGTGAACTGGTACAGAAGGGTTAATTTCAAGTTCCTGAATGCATGCAAAATAAATAATTATCATTTTGATCTACTAGGCATGCAAAAACAAAAAAAGAAAACAAAGCTTCAGTTTTATTTAGCCAATTGCTCCCAAATGGTTGAATGCAATTTTACATGCCACCTCATAATTATTAAGTCCATTAAATTCGTAAGTCTGTGATCATATTTTCATCGAGCACATCAAAAACTTCAAAAGTAACGAATTACAGTGAGTTTGAAGATCATACTTTTGTGCTCAGGTATCAAAACCAAGTTCTTATAATTAAAAAGAAGAGAGAGAGGTTATACCGATGCAAGTTCCTCAATCATAATGGGCCTATTCCCATCCTTTTCAAATAGTCCATAGGCACGCCTTGCATGTTGCTCCCAAGAATCCATTCCTTCCAGCTGATGCACACTTATGGCGGCAGCGCAAAATTCTTCAAAGTCCAATTTCCTATATTGAATAGAGCTCACCTGAAAAGCACAAGGCTTAGCGATGTTATTCTTCTTGAGTAAACACAGTAAGATCATTCAAATAATACAAACAAAACTCAAAGGTTTTGAATGAATTAGTAACATTACCATGCTCACATAATCAAACACCCTTGAATCCTTCATGGCATCAGTAGAATTCCTTATCACTGCCTGCCGAATCCAACATCATTGAAGCTGACGTGAAAAATGCCAAAACTTCCAACCATTATACATATCCTCATACATGGTTATGAAGAAGCTTACTGTTTTAAAGTTATGCATAGAAATGAAGCCATTTTTGCTTGGCCCTAATTGTGTAAATAGTTCCCGTAGGTAAGCCAACTGCGCCACAGTCAATGTTTTTGCCAGAGCCTGCCGCCATTATAAAGAATTTAACCAGATAATCATCAGTTTGTGAGTATAGCATTCAGAAAATAGATTTGTTTTTAGTTATTGGCATTGCAGTCTGGTCCATCACACTGACCATATGGATAGGCTACACATATGTTAATGCGTCTTTGATGATAATTTTATTAATAATAGTTGTAAGTTCGTCTTGGTCTTCCTTACTGGCATTTTATTACTCTCACTTTTGGATGAATGACTGAGGAAACACAAGTAGTCAATTCCTAAGATTATAGAAGTATCACCATAAAAGAGAGCAAAAACCAGCATATAACATAATGAGGCTTAGGAAAGTTGTTCACCCTTAATGCAAATTTCCGAAGAGAAGACGAGGATATATAAGCTTTTACAAGTCTGTAGACAATCATATCCAAAGGAATCTTAATGTCGGGGTGATTGATAAGCCATGGGTGACCTAATCACAGGAATCACGTTTGTCAGAAAATGGAAGTATTACAGATGATATATATGATGGATGATAAATGAAGTTCAAACTTTCATGACTAAACAAACTTACTAAGAGCCTGAGCAGCAGTCATCCTTTTACGGTAGTCTTTGTTTAACAACCTCTTCACAAAATCGATTGCTTCAGGAGACAAAGATGGCCAAGGAGACTCATCAAAATTTGGATCTGCTTTAAGGACTGCTCGAAAGATGCCAGATTCAGTCCGAGCCCAAAAAGGGCGGCTACCACACAAAAGAATGTATGCAATTACACCAATACTCCACATGTCAGCTTCAGTTCCATATGATCTATGCAAGACTTCAGGAGCGACATAATATGCACTTCCTACAATGTCATTGAGTCTTTCATCTGCAAAGCCTCTAGTAAGTCAACATATCTCAAACCAAAAAAAAAATAGAAAAGAAAAAGAAGAGGGTAAATGTAGAACATATACAGTAACTTCTAGATAGAACACTGACCAGGCTTTACATAATCGGAAAGTCCAAAATCAATTGCCTTCAATGGAGAATTCTCTTCTTTTGTGCTAAATAGAAAATTCTGAAGCAAAAAAAAAATAGAGAAGCAATAAGGAATAAATGCCTCTGCAGTAGAAATGGTAATTTAGGAGATCAAAATGCTATGGACTATATGGAAGGAAGAAGAGCAAGCAGGGGAGTCGAAAATAAATGTCATAAGTCATTTCAATGAGTTAGTTTTGTCAGTTTAACGAGTTTAGTAAGTCAGTTTAGTTGGGGGATTTTCGGATTAATTTGGTCTAGTCTATCTAGCATAGTTTCGAAGTTGGCCTTAAAAAGAGTTTTGGTTTCATTAGAAGCCTAGAATGAGTTTCTTTGATGTAATACTTATAGGTAGCTTTGCCTCATTAAAAAGATTATTGGAGAATTCAGTTAAAGAGATAGACAACTATCTGTTAGAAGCTTTCGGATAGACATAGCTCTCCATATTGAGCTTCAGAGAAGAAGTGGCTCAAATGAGAGCTCTAACTTTTATAAAAGCTATCGTCACTCTTAATTATATCCTGAAACCTAAACCATAACAACTTGGTATCAAGGCTAGTTGTTACAACTTGATATCAAAGTCAGTTGTTATAGGAAATGTGACTAATCACATCGTTTAAATTATGGAGATGCTTCATAACCAAGACACAAGAAACTGTTGCATTCATAAGATCATTTGTTACAAAAAAAGAAACACCTGATAGTTTTGAGAAGGATAAAAAGGAGTCCAAGGGAGCACAACTCAAGGTCCAAGCACCTACTATGGTTAAAGAAACATCAATTTTACAAAAGAAAAAGGTCAAACAACAACAAAAATATAGTAACTATAAGGCAGTAAGGTTTATGGCATTAACAAAGCTGAAATTTTATTGACTTCTTACAAGGTATGTTGTGGCCAGTATAAAAGAGCAAATATTAGATTAGTTTAAGGTCATCCGCTACAGCAGTAAAACTTTGGTTGCTAATTGTATTTGAGCTTGAGGGCAAGTTCGTTTTGGAGAAAATGAAGTGATATTATGGAGTAAATCTATTATAAGGTAGGAAGAAAAAAGAGGAAGTCAGGGAGTGAGGAATAAATGTCGCAAGTCAATTTTGTCAGTTTAATGAGTTTAATAAGTCAGTTTGGTGGGGGGTTTTTCGGACTAGTTTGGTCTAGTCTATCTATTATACATTATAGTTTAGAAGTTAGCTTTATAAAGAGTTTTTGTTTCATTAGAAGTCTAGAATGAGTATTTTTTTGGTGTAATACTTATAGGCAGTTTTCTCTCTCACGAGCTTCTGAATAGATGTAGCTCTCCATGTTAAGCTCCTAAAATTTAGGCAGAAAAGAAACATTATCTAAGGGATAAGTAATGTGCAAACAACCACTGCTTAAATGCTAGCCAAACCAGAGTGAATAAAAGGACATAAGGTGAAAGGCTACGACGGATATGATGATAAAACAAGTTTGACCAACAAGGCTTCGTTTTCTCCTTGTTATTTAGATCATGTTGAATTTAAATATGTTTTACACATAAACAGTTAGCATTTAAATATGTTAAACCAATTATCTTTCAAATGTAAAGTTATGTGCACCCTACTTTATGTATCAAATACCTCTGGTTTGAGATCCCGATGAACAACACCCTGGAGGTGGCAATAGGCAACCACATTTAATATTTGCACCATCACAGTTTTTGCATCTTCCTCTGAGTATTTCCCACCCCTACACATGCTTATGAATTCAGTCCCTTAAATTGTAGAGGAACCCATAAAAGAATGAATCATGCACAAGAAAGTATGGTACCTTGAAAGTATTCTGTCCAACAATTCACCGCCTTTGCACAACCTGAAGAAGACAATATGCATAAAAAGTTAATTTCTAAAACTGGATTAGATCTTCAATGCCTCAGAAGTACAGGGTATCTGGCACACTACTGACACTTAAGCAAACAATTGCAACATATCATCAATTCATATGTTTAAAGTCCTTTAGACCTATTCTTGCAATTCTGAAAGTCAACATGACCAAGAGAAACCACATTAAAAAAACGAAGCAGCACACATACTCCATCACAATATAGACATTCTCCTCGTCTTCATAAGCATCATAGAACTGCACTAGGTTCTTGTGGCCCGTTAGTGCTCTTAATATTTTAACTTCTCGCCTAACGTCTTCAATGGCAATTGCTGTGGTCATCTGCAACATATTGCCGAAATCGTAAGAACGTAAAAAAAGGCTCGTATTGCTTTTAGACCGTCAAAATTTGGTTATAAGAGTTGTACGTGGACAACTAAAGGCTAAGTAAAATCAATGAGATTTTTACCACACCATGTTGGTAAGTGAAGAAAACCAAAAGCTTGTTAAATATAACTTCAAAACAAATCAACAATGGAAGGAAGGTGAACATAACAAACTATTACTTATCTGTGTTAACAGTCATTATTACATAATTATTTTTTGTTTACAAGCAACATTAATTTAACCATACCAAACTATTAATTTAAGTGATAGCCAACTCAAACCACATATTCCCATCAATTATTTGTCTTCAGCTGTATGTATGACTTTACATGTGATTTTGCACCGACTTTCTTTTCTCACTAAAACACAAGAGAATAAGATACCAAAAAACTCATCTCAGCACCAAGATATATTACATATTCCTACCATAAAAAAAACCCTTCAAACCAAATTCCGAAACAAGCATCTACCAAATTAACGGACGGTTAAGAACTTCAGTTTCTAGAGATGTTAAAGGCAGGTTACACAGTTGGGCATCACAGGAACAAGCTGACAAATTAAGATACTGCCAACGGATAAACCAAATCTACACGTGAACTACAACAACAACATCAAACAATTCAAACCATATAACCAATCCATAACGTCGATATCTTAATTGAATGAACTGCTAAACAATCAAGAACATGAGGATCAAACTGGAAATATTAACGGAAGGCAATTCAAAGAAGTTTGGAATCACCTTAGACTTGGGAATCACTTTGACAGCCACATCATGGCCTTTGAAACTCCCTTTCTTGGCCTTAGCTGAACATGTGTATCCAAAATGGCCTCTACCAACTTCTTCACCAAGCTCATAGTGATTTAAAAAATTCTTTGAAAACCCAAAATTCTTGTCCAAACCAATGTGACACTCACTTCCTTCAGGAATAGAGGCCTCATTGGGCTTGACTGAGCCATGTCTTCTAGCTAGAAGTGCTCTAATATGCTTTGCAGGAGAAGGTGGTGGAAATGGTCTCTTGAAAATCCTTAAAGGAGTTGAACTTACGCTTGATACTGCTGGTGAGTTCTTGAAAAGACTTGGCAGAGGGCTTGGACTGTAAAAAGGGAAGTTTGATGTCTTGTTTGTCGGTGCGTTTGATTCAGTTTCAACTTCATCCGCATGTTGGCTTTGTTGAGCCTCAATTGGTCTTCCATGACACAGTCCCATGGAAAATAAAGCAACCCACAAACCCAGATAATTAAGCAAATTTCAGACGTTGATAATAAAAATAGGATCCAAACAATGAAGTTAGTAAATTTAGAGAATTTGGAGTTGGTTGAAGGAAGAGTAATCTAAAAATGCAAAAAACAGAATCAAGAAGTGACCATATGAAGGAACAGGATAATAAAGAAAGCTGAAATATACGATTTTGATAAACAGAAGGATGAAATGACAGGGACTGTGAATTCCCAAGAAAATGGATTTCCAGCTAAGTTACAGATTGGAAGGAATTGGAATTTGAAATACAGACCGAAGAGAGAAGGAGAGTAAAATAAAGGAATACAACTTTAGTGATGAAACAAATAAATGGTTAGAAAGAAAGAGAAGAAAAGAGATACATAAATAAGTAAGAAAACGAGGTTAGAAAGAAAGAGAAGAAAAGAGATACATAAATAAGTAAGAAAACGAAAGAGTGCAGTAAAGAAAAGAGAAACAAAATTAAAGAAAGAAAGAAAAAGAAAAACCAATAGTGGAAAAGATTATATTCGAAGGAAAAGTGAGGAAAAGATGCTTGGCAGAAGGTGGAAGAAAAAGAGAAGAGAGAGAGAGAGAGAGACACAGACAGACTGAGAAGAAGGCTTCTTTTTCTTACTTTTGAGCAACCTCTTCTTCTTCTTCTTCCTCTCCACTCTTTTTTTGTAATGTATTGTTTTCTTTATACAAAAATACGTTGCTGGTTGTGAGTATTCGTAAATATGATCAGATAGTTTTGGTTTTGGGTTGGGTTGTTAGAGAGAGGGAAGAGGCGTCAATAATAATGGAAGTGGGGTTGGAGTTTGGATCCTTCCAGGCTGTCCTTATTGATCCCAAAAACTAAAATGAAGGAAGCACTACTTTTTTAACACAGTTTTTATTGATTATTGGCAGTTAGAGACTGAGCTGCTATTGTCTTGTGTATTCATCCTTTGACCTGCTTTTGTTGGCCTTTGAAACCATTTTGTCGTTTATTTTCTCCTCTTCTTGTTAAACCCAACATTCCATGCAGCAGCTTACATAACTTAACACTGGTTTTAGAAGTATGTACCAAAACTGAATTTCTAAATTCGGCGGTGCTCGTTCTTCAAATGCAGCGCCAACAATAACCTACCAACCAAACCCACTCTATTAATCTAACCATGTCAAGTAATTTCTGCCGAATCTAGGCTTCTTTGGGCGTTGTGTGCGTAATATTTTGGTGTGGCATACGTAATCTGGCTTGAATTTCAGGATCCTTTTCGGGTCAGCATTTTAAGGAAGACTTTTGCCAACCTAATCCAGTTGAACTTGCTATTTTCATTTATTTGTGTTTCAATCCTTCTCCGTAACTCACTCGACTCAACTCTAATTATGTATGAATCAGCAGTGATTGTGAGAATAGTTTGATTGATCCATTTGTATGCATGTAACTGCGAATTTAATGGCATCTAAGTGGGAAGTGCACGATGCTTCCTTAAATTGTGAGAGTGTTTTCCATCATATATGTGTGTAAGCTTTAATAAAAAGTAGGTGCATCTACTTTCTTGTCACTAAATTGAAGGCTATTGGAGAGCCTCTTTATATATTCTTGAACTTGATGGCATAAAACTTTTGCCCAGTGGAATCGTACCAGTATAGAATAGATGCTTGCTTGGTCAGTGTTGTCAAACAACATTGCTTAATTGTGTAATTTAGCTGCAAATTACTCGAGAAAATCTACTTTTAGGATCACATAAACACATCTTTCATGCTAAATTTGTTTAAGAAAATAAAATTGATTTAGTTCAGTTATTAAAATAAATGCTTGTAACATGTGGCATCAATGTGTGCGTCTAAAATAAGCATAATGGCTACTTTAGGAATAAGGTTTTTATTTATTTTTGTTAAGGAAAAGGCAAAGATGAATGTTGATTTTTTTTTTTTTGGATAAAAATAGCTGTTGTTAATTCAGATGAAGACAAACATCTCATAGAATGGAACCTCGCAAGCATCTGTTTATGACAAGCAAATGATTTAACTTTCGGTGCTATTTGACTTATCCTCTATTTTATTTTATTTTGTTTAAAGATTTAAGTTTTGTGTTCTTCTGCTGTATATTTATTTGTTTCACTTTGTTTTTTTTTTAATTATTTCACCGAAGCTAGCTATTTCAAACATGCAAAACAAAACTTAGATCGGTGTTCTTGAAATTAATGAAATACTAAATTAGAAAAAAAGCTCTACCTTATATACACATAAATATATGAATTAATATTAATTGAAATAATCAATTAATATAGTACTCCAACATAATTATTAAATGGTATTTATATAAACAAAATATTAAATGTATTTTGTTAAAAGTATAGTCGGTTGAATAGTTACGTCATTGAGACAAAGGATTAACGTCTCATTAAGAAAAAAAAAACTCACTAACATCTTTTAACTAAAGTTATATAACACAGTCAACTAATTTAATAATATTTATAAAATTATTTATAAATAATTTAATTTTCATATTTTCTTTTTTCTCATACAGTTTTTATTTTAGACATATTATTTAAATAATGATAATTTTATTGTCAAGTTAAAATTAGAGAGATTGAATAGATTGTAAAATAAACTTGTTTACTAGTTTTATCAGGCCTTACCTTTATGTGTTTATTATTCAGATAATTATGCATTTTATATAGTTAAGAGATTTCAATTATGAGAATGTCTACCTATCTTTATTCATTTCTGTTATTGCTACTTTTTAGTTCTTTAATTATGAAAATGCCCAATTTTTAGTTTTTAATTATACAAATGTCAATCTGTATATATGAACAATAACGAACATTATAGACATATATGATTTCTATAAATTGTGCCATTTAAATCTCCTGATTTTTAATAAGTGATTAGTTTCCTATTTGAACTGTATATTCTGATTTTTTAGCAATTAGATATGATCATTAATTATGAACATATATGAACAATAATGACTACTATAAATAACTATTCTTTTTATAAAAGGGGCAAACCGTTTTCAACTGTCATGTATTAAAAAACTTGTCCTTTTTAAATCCTGATTCGACGGATTTTAATATTGATAGATTTCCTTTTGGAGTAAAT
>CANYCX012894955.1:0-15240 GCA_948193385.1 Breynia disticha f. nivosa
TTGTGATTTGAGCAAGATGTGAATATTCTTGTATGGTTATGTGTAAATTGTATGTATTGTATGCCCTATTGGATTGGTGTTATGTGCAATGGTTAATGACATGATGATATGTGTTATGGTAATTGAGTATGGAACCCTTTATGGTTTGATTATGTTGTGGTACATTGAGGATTTGTCTATGGTATGAGAAATGTGGGTTGTATGTGAATGTGTTACGGTTGAAAGAGAATGTGTTGTTATGAAATTGTATAAGTGAGGTATGTTTTGGTGGTTTAATTTATGAAATTGCCTATGAATGATTGGGAACGTGAATGGAGAGGAAAGGATAAATGCATACTGATTATGATTGATTATGTTGAGTTTAGTCTTGAATAATGATTAAGAACTTAGTGGCTTAATGTTGTGTTCAATGGTGTGGTAAAATTGAGATAAGGAGTATATAGAAGAGCATGAATGCTATGATTATAAGTATGGACTGTAGAAGGTTAAACTATGAGCAAGTTGATGATTAATTTGGTTTGTTTTGATCTTGATTAAGAGTGTTAATCATATGTTTAATGGATAATCATGGTGATTTGAGTATAGGTGAATTGTATGAGTGTTTTAGAGGTTGATTGATATGTTAAGTATGGTGGGATATGTGTAAGTATGATATGTAATTCAGAAATGGACCGAATGCTGCTGAGTTGAAAATAACGTATGTTTAGTAGGCCTAAACATACCTTAATTGAAGCTAAACATACGCTAATTTAGGGTTAACATACGTTATTCATATCCTGTAAATGTGATTTTGCCTATTGATGAATAACGTACGTTATGCCTTGGTAAACATACGTTACTTTAGTCCAGAAAGCTTATTTTGGCCCAAAAATTGTTCTAATGATTTAAAATGAGTTCCTTAGTGAATAAACACCTAAAAGGGAATGTATAAACACATGTATGCTTGTTGTGGTATGGCTTTAGGGCGCCATTAGGGAGGATAGGCCGAGATGACCGAGGACTCCCCTGCACCACAGCATAGTAGTGACACTGAGGGACAGCCTTACTGAGTATTAAAAATACTCGCCTGTGTTTTGCTGAATTTTGTGCAGAGTGACAGGTATCAGGGACGAGACTACGTGATCGGCGAGGCTACCTGTGCGATACTGAAGGTCGGGCTCCTAGTTGTTTTAGGTTTGTGAATGCTCGTGTATTTATACATACATTAGCCTAGATGGGTTCTGCATTTTTCAAACTTATCATTTAAATGATTTCCATGGCTTCTGCATTTTTCAAACTATATTTGATGTATAACTTGCATTTTATGTTTAGCAAATTATGTTTTCATTCTATCTCTCCTACAACTTATGATTTAAAAAAAAATAGGTGCGAAAATATTATTTATTAGGAAATGAATTTTGTAAAATTTGGCATCACAAGAAATCCCAAAAATGTCATCTTTGATTATTCTATTCCCTATATTGCCATGATTAAGCTTTTTTACATTTTTTTCTATGAGTTGTCATCTCATGGTCAACTTGTAGTAGAAAAAATAAATATGACAACAAGTTGACAAAACGTTAAAATAAAAAATTAAAAAAATAATAATCAAACTCTAATTCCCAAATCAGTAATACCTACTGTCGTCAAATTCTGTCAAATTGAATACACGGACAAAGACGACTAAAAGTTGACAAAAAATAAACTACAAAGATGACAATAAGTTGACAATAGCTCAACATGTAAAACTCTGTTGACAATAGCTCAACAAGTAAAACTCTATTTTTCAAACCAAAAAACATGCATTACTGTCAAGTTGATTAGACACGAAAAATATAAACGTTTTGGTCATCCTTAGGTGACTCAGATTCGTTTAATATAATAATTAGTACAAAAACAATAATAACAATGTTTAAATTACAAAAACGAAGAAATCTTCGGAAACCTCTATAAAACCTCTTCCATCATTTACGACGTATTCAAGTTGTTCTGTACAATTGTATTGGAATGTACAGTTGATTCTTCACCAATCTTTGCCCGTTTCCTTTGGTTGGCTGGAACTATGAGAGGATACAATAAAAAAACCAGTGATAATGACTGCACCACTAATCAAGAACGTGCGTAAAGAAGCCAGGAACATGACAAGAATGAGCAACAATGAAGGAGGCAAACACAACATTATTGCTCCAAATGTTTGTAAGGGAACTTTGTAAGGTCTGTGTAGTTCTGGCTTCTTTATTCTCAGTTTTATAAACGCTGCAAACTCCAGAAGCATTCCAGGATTTCCTGAAAAACTCATCCATGACAAGAAGATTACTCCACTTGCAGAACATAAAATGCTAATGGCTGGGGTCCCAAATTCATAAAAAACAAACACCCGTAACACAAAATTTACCTCAATAAATCTTCTTCCTGAGTTCCTTTATGGGATGAAATATTCCTGTATCATTCAACAATTGCACAAGTTTCGTAATAATATCACGATCGTTAGCTACTATAATCTAGATTCACCAAAATAAGAATGTTGTCGTACCTAGAGATTAAAATTCTGAAGATATGAAGATATTTTTGTGGATAGATTGTAAATTGCATCTGCAATGTGCTCCTTGCCGAATAAGTACACCACATGAGATTAATTGATTGTTGGCTCAATTTGTATGATTTAAAGGCGATGCAGTGGGTCTGTGCTATGGTTGAGTAGAACTGAAGTTGGGTAATGTGAATTGATAAGTATATGGCTGGTTTATGGTGTGGATTTCGGGTGAATGTGTTGGAATTGATTAGTGTGGGTTTAATTAATTTTATGGATATTTGTTTTATCCAAATATTGTAAAATGGACACTGGTTAGATTGTTGTAAGGTTCATTGAAGTTGGATGCAAGTTTTGATTGCTACTTTGTGAAAAAAAGAGTGTGTTTTAACTTAATATATACATGTAGAAAGATGGCAATAGTTTCAAAAAAATTTCATTATAGGAACATGTTTAATTGATGTGGTAAAAATAGAAAGTGGTAGTTTTAAGATGATATTGGGTGACCTTTGTTCAAGTTGGAGTTGATAATTGACCCAATTAAAACTTGAGTTAATAACACATATACACCTTTTAAAATTCTATGTACACAAACGCCATCATATATTTTTTTCTACTATGACATATTAAATATATGAATCAACAAAAATGACATCTTTCATCCTTTTAAAAACATGTCATGCAAAAAATTTAAATCTATAACAACATTTTAAAATTCAAACTTTGTTACCTTAACCATTCCTATAATTAAGGCTTTCAATTAACTTCAAATAACAACAATCAAACTACAATTAACACTCCATTCCATTTCAAAAACCTACATTATCAATCTCAGAACAAAAAAAATATTTCCAATATAAACAATCTCTAAATATAAAATCAAGAAAAACATGCATAAGAGAATATTCAACCCAAAAAAGAAGAAAGAATATAAGACGAACATCAGTTGAATCAGAATCTCATACAACGCAGCACAACGTAATCTTTCAACACTAGAAAAACAAAAAATGTCTATTTTTTCAATCATATGTAAGGAAAATGATAATCTACAACACTAAAAAACAAAGATTTGATGAGAAAATAATAAAAAATAAATATGTGTCTTTTATTTTTTATTTTATTTAATTACAAATAAATACAAAATAATATATCTACTGAAAGCTACCAAAAAATACCTTGATTAAAATAAAAAATTAAAAAAATATTTACAATACAAATATTTTAATACTGTATTTATTTAGATACATTAAGACTCATAGTAATAGCAAAATGTATATACGTTTTATTTGTATATTATAATGAAAAATATTTTAATTTTTCTAGGTACAAAAAACTGTTTTTTATAAAAATATTTTGTGGACACATACACACATTTTTTACATTTCACAAAAAATATGAAGAAATTATTTTTTTAGTGAAATATATTTTAACATAAAAAATAAAAACACATATAAATACATTTCTATAAATAAAAATATGATTAAAAAAGGAATATTTGATTTTTTTTAATGCAAAAAGTATTAATTTATTTTTTATTCATAAACAAATTTTTTTACATACATACATACATATATATATATATATATATATATATATATATATAATATTAAACATAAATATACTAATTTGACAACTAAAAAAGACAAATAATTTAGAATTAAAGCAAAATTTGACACAAATAGACATTTTTTACAGGTTCAGCAAAAAATGGAAGAGATTGAGGTACTATTTCAGTATGACGGAATATGGGATAATGTTGGAAATTAATCGCAAAAATGATAAGTTAAAACTAAACACATAAAATATTAACAAATCAAGATACATTTTGACACAAAACAAAATTAAAAAACATATCAAAATACAAATAAAATAAACAAAAATAAGTATTTTTATAAAAAAAAAAACCGAGTTATGTCTAAACGGCATCGTTTCCATCCTTTTCACTAATGAAAACTTTGATTTTAGTCCTATATCTTATTTCTTTGTTTAAAAAACCACCGCTCGCCTCTTCTCCAGTCCACAAACGCTGCGTTTCATGTTAGTTTCTTCTCATATCGATTTTAACCCTAGCCGCCACCCATCTTCACGGTTCACGCGGCAGCCACCCACCTCTTCTTCTTCCACAAGCCATCGCCACTCGTCTTTCGTCTGTCCAAACTCCAAAAGGTCCGTCCGTCCCTCACGCTTCATACTTCGATGCAGGAACACCCGCCACCACTCCCCCTTACTCCGATAAGGGGGAGCGGTGGTTCTTCTCCTCTCACGGCAAGGGGGCGGCCACTTCCCCCAATCCCCTGTCGTTCCGTCACTGATTTTCTTGTTATTTCATTATTCATTTTATTTGGTTAAAGTTAGGATTTATTTTTGTGAATTCATTGGAAATTGATTAGTATTCGTTGGAGATTGCAGAAATTACAAGTGAGTGGGTTGAGTTAGAGGATTGTTGTCGGAGTTAGTCTGAAAGACAGTAGCATGAGTTCAGAAAATGAAGTCGTCTTATCTCCCAAGAAGCGATTTTCGTGTATTGACTGCATTGATGCTCTTTGGTTCTGTTATTGTGAGCTCATATCTCTTTAGTTTTTTCATTCTTCTTTCCTCAATTCTCTTGTATTTTTCGTGTTATTTTGCCTCCATAATGATAGTTTTTGGGGATTTTGTAGCTCCTGTTCATCAACTGCAGCAATACTACAGACTTGGGGAGCTTGATGATTGTATTGCAAAGTGGAAAGCCCTTGGTGATTGTTTCATGCTCAAGACAAAAAGCAATTCCCAAGTCCAGGTCATTTTTTCATCTGTGTTCCTTCTTAATCTGCAACACTATAACCATTATGAACTGACTTGAACTTCTGCAACTGCTGACTTTCACATATACTGCAAAGGGACCATGAAATTTATTGAAATCTTTTTACATTATCTCGTATTTATCACGTATGCTCAACGTTGTTTCTTCGTAATTCTAGTTGAAATGTTTGTGGCACTTTCTTTGCTTGGTATGTGAAAGTCTCGAGTCTCACAGGAATGGCCTAGTAATCTGTTCAAGTAATGGTTTCAGAACTTCATTAGGAAGTTATTGTTATTTCGGAGTTTTTATTAAATTGATATTCTTGAAATTGTCACATACCGTATGCTGATTTTGAGCCAGATATATGCCTGAATGCAGGAAATACTAGAAGCTCGCTCTCGCGAGAAACTGAGGTCCCATATCTGGACTTTCCGGACAGAAGAAGAAGCTTCTTCCTACTGGAAACAGCATTATGGTCATTTGGAATGAACAACTAAATATGCTAAGATTTATTACCAATCTCATCGATTGCAGTGAACATTTCGTACACTCATCAGTTTTTCTCACATCAAATGTAGCCTAATGAGTGCAGGTGAGTAGTGAAATTGGTTGACTTCATTGCCTTTGATCTCCAGAACTGGAGAATTAAATCTTGGCATTCACCATCTCTCAGGCACATATTTAATGCTCAAATAATTGATGACAGAAAATTTTTTATTGTCTCTGATTTTATTGCGATTTGGTATCGTTGGGCATTTGATTTGTCAAAAGATTGACACACACACACATATATAACACAAGAAATTGAAATGTGTCCATTTTATTTTTTGACATATGTTCCTTATTCTCTTTGATATGATAAATTTGGAGATATATGTTTAATCTTTTCCTTTCATTATTTTACAAACATGTTATAGTAGTCCAAATGATAGTTGTATGTTTAACATTTTTGCTTCATTTATTTTACAAATACTTCATAGCAGTCCAAATGAATACAGGAAGAATATGTGAAATCATTATAATTGGTTATCTTCAGTCTCTATTATAGCATCATTCATTGTGAATTGATAAATTGAAGAAAACTTCAACAATTATTTTTTTTTAACTCACTTTTGTAGTTTTATGATTTATCTTTATTGAAGAGCATGTAGTTATTAATTTGTAGAGAAAATTAGACATTAATGTGATTAATGTTAGAGTGAACAAAAAACCCAATCGACCCCAAAAATTTATCAAATCAAACTGACTCTAACCGAAAAGATATTAAAACTGATGTTAAAAAACGATGTCTATTTTGACGGATTTCGATAGTAATTTTTGAGACCAAAAAAAAGTATTTAGTCTTTTCTATCCACAAAAATTTCAACTACAAAAAAAATGTAAACGAATTACATCAAACATTGCCAGAAATTTTTGACAAAATCTGTCAAAAATTTTCCAACAAAAGTATTAGATTTTTTTTTTCCAAATTGTGTTACAATATATAAAAGAAAGAAGAAAAAACAAATGGAAGGAAGATCAATTGATAAAATGCTGGTTGGGTTATTTCATTAAGGTGGAGGAAAGCAGTATTTATAAATGATAGTTACAACTAGTAAAGTACGACTCCAAAACAATAGCTAAAATGTTTGTTACATAAGATTCCTCTTTGGCCAATCACTCTCATTTTAATCTAACAAACTTGTCCCGACAGCTGCTTAACGAACACAACATGCGTTAACAAGAGCTGTAGTCTGCTGTCATTTGCCATTGTATCATTACATGCCCCCTCAAACAAACTATTCTGAACATCAATATTCATAAGATTGAGTTTGGTGAGAAGAAAGGAGAAGACAGGTCCCAATTGTCGATTCTATAAGGACTGAAGTACTAATTAATTATTTTGCTATTATTATCTAGCCTCCAAATTGTAATGATTGTAAATAAAAAGTGTAAACTATTAACTAAATTGAAACTAGAAAGTAACCAGGTGAAAACTTTGGATTAAAAACAGCACCTAGATTTTGAATACTCAAAGATTGTTTGATTATCAATTAGTAATTGTATTTTAGTGTTATTAGGATTGGATTGTGATAATTACTAACATATTAGTTCCTCTCTCGAGGTAACTAACACTTGATGTTAAACAATTTAACCTGAAATTTTTTTCTAAGTTAAAACTCCTAACATTGGATAATCAATCTATGAATTGCACTATTATGTTTGATTTTAATCTAGAAGATTTAAGTTGATCTATCTCTAGATTTGCATGCAATTCTTTTCAATTATGAGTAATTTATCGTATACTCAATCTCTTGATAAACCACATATGAATCAATAGTCAATTACAAGTGTGTAATCAAGCCATCAACATTGAACATAAATAAATCATAATTGAATCTCAATCAATAATCATCCAACAATAACAAAACCCAATCTCTAATATGACACTTCAATAGTTCATCTCAACCTCAGTGCCTAAAGAATGTTCATTTCATGACTAAAAACAAAGCAAGAAAAGGAATAGAGAAAACTCAACCAAAAACAAATATAGCCATGGGCAAATTGATTGCAATCGATCCGTTTTATCCAAATCCTCATTGCTACAGTGTTACTCGCCTTTTGTCGCGTCTAAACTCTTGCCCAAATCTTATTTCTCGTTTCTTTCTTCTCTCTTGTTTCAAACGATACCTTCATTAGCTTAAAACATCCCTTTTAGACCTTAATGACAAAACAACCCAATTTTTGCGATTTAGTGTTGAACTACACGGTCAACTTAACGTCCGTGTAGTTGATGACCTATTTCTCTATACTTAATGGACTATTCGTGTAACGCACTGGAGTGTTACATGGATAGTAGTTGTATTCGTGTAGGATTTGATTTATGTAAAGTATAAATCCTTGTCCGTGTAAGCTGTAATGTTACGCAAACATTCTGATGATAGTGTAAAATTTTGCTTGCGTTCATGTAGGCCCTAATTTTTGCTGTTGGAATATTACATGGACATTTGCAATGGTAGTGTATTGATTGACATGTGTCGCTATAATCCTACTCTTAATAGTGTGGTTAATCAAAGGTATTTATTTCAGTTTGTTTTAATTCTGTTTTGTCATAAAGTCAACAAAAATGTATACAGGGTTATTTTTGAACCTGCAAAAGATAAAACAAGAGATAAATAATTTGTTTCTAGTAATAAACGTTTGAAATACATGTCAAAAATCAACAATTTAACATTAAATATATATATAATAGAGTGTTTATGAAATCACATATAAATTTTACGCAAACTTCTTATTTGTGATACGTGGATCTTATGAAAACTATCGTCAAATCTCTGTCGCATTGGATCAAAGTAACGCGACAAAATATGATGAAGAAATTGCGAAAAACAAGTGAGAAATTTGCGGGCAGCGGGTTTTGACTCCATTAATTAACAAATGTTTACGAATCCTCCTCCGCTCGAGCGAAACAAGTGTGACATACAATACAAGTGACGTATGTAACTATATATTATTTAAATGCAACATATATTTATTTGATTTCTCCTTTTTTTGTGCGATTCATTCGCAATCTTTAATGCTTGACTAGATTTGGGTTTGAATTTTTCAACTATTTTTTTATTGAATTAACTATTTGACGAATATGAATATATTATGAAACAGTTTGTCCAGAATCTGTATGCCTTACTTTAGCCCTAAATTTTGTCTAGAAATGTATTATTGGTTAGCTAAACTTCAACCCCAAAACCCTTGATTTCTCTTTTTAACTGCCAATTGTTAGCAGTTGTAATAATAAACTTCAAGTCCAGAACCTTTTGATTGTTTATGAGGAAACTGAAATAGGACCATGTATTGTGCGAACGAAGACTTAAGTGCAATAATACATGTTAAAAACATTTGACAAATAAGTATATTTAAAGTGACTCATGTTTATCCATGAGATGTTGATTGAGTTGGTAACTTAGCCCTCTGTGAGGTTCGATTTAGTGTGCTCCCGAAATCTAATCCCAAAGGAGAGTAACCCTCATAAGGTAGAAGTTGTGTATCTCGCTCTAATTCCAGATTAGTATTTTTTGGCCAAAGAGTTGCAAAGAGAGACTGTGCATGTTGTATTCAAACCCTAAATCACGGTAGGGATCACATCTATATATATAAAGAAATTAAGGTAAACTAGTGTGCCATTTTTATAGATATGAAGGTGTGCTTTGCGTATAAATTAAGAAACTTAAGAGCAGTATCATGGGCAAAATTTTAGCAATATTTGTCAATTTTGTGGGTGAAGAAAGGTTCAATAAGTGGAGGTTAATTTATTAATTGTTTTAAGACAAGAAAGATTTTGGAAAAATCTATAAAGGATGAGTAATAACATTACTAAATTCAATCCTTTATTTGGTGTTTGTTTTTGCCTCCACACAAAGACAACTAACCTTGATAAGAGTAGTTATAAACCTAACTCCATGCATTTAATGTATTGTGTTTAGTGGGAGAGACTGGAAAGTTCAATGGAGTTGAGTGAGGAATAAAACTTTCAAAGAAAAGAATATACATAGATTCCTTTAGAACTGTTGGTGTTAAGTTAAGAGATTTAAAATCTAAATGACAATTATTTATCAATTTAAAATTAAAAAAATTGGTTTTTTACTATTAAAAAGTAAATGTGTGCTTTTTCATGCATAATCCTACCCTATAAATGGCTTTTTACTCTTATATTTTGAATAATTTTTCATGATAAGTAAATATTATATTTTAAACATTTATCGTCCACGCTATACTATAAATTTGGTACAATAGTAACCAAATTTCAAACTATCCGACAATTGTTTGTATGCCTTTTCTAGCGCCGTTACAGAGTCAGGATTGAACCATGCACCTTCACTGTGCTAATTGATCCTTTTACCGCTGAACCTATGGACGAAAGGTAGTTTCTGTGTTTCTTAAAATATTAATAAATGTATCTAAATGCAATTTATACTGGTAGCTTTTGCTTGAAATATTTATGTAGTGTAAATAATTCAAGAAATAATAAAATCATAAGAATCCAAAGATTAAAATTTAATTCTATCCGTTAAATCATAATTATCC
Source organism: Breynia disticha f. nivosa (assembly GCA_948193385.1). Taxonomy (NCBI): domain Eukaryota; kingdom Viridiplantae; phylum Streptophyta; class Magnoliopsida; order Malpighiales; family Phyllanthaceae; genus Breynia; species Breynia disticha. The sequence goes on from CANYCX012894955.1 coordinate 10,353, forward strand.
ATACGTAAGACTTCAAAAAAAAAGTTTTCGACTAAACCATTATATATAAAAGCCACGAGTGACATCTTAGATTCATGAACATATTAAAAGCCTTCTTAATTGACTTGCTACATTCGACGTTACCCTAAGGCTGCTCATAAGACTGGAAAATTTTGAACTGAACTAAATATTTGTACTGAATTGTACTGAATTCGAAAATAATCGTTGACTTTTAATTTTTTTCGAAACTATACTGTACTGAAATTTTTATTTGGGACGAGTTTGAATCTTACACAAAATCTGTCTTCCGAACTGTACCGAATTGTCCTAAACTGAATAACTGAAACTAGTATCGAATAATAAGATTTTTGATATATATGTTTGTATAATATAAAATAATTAATTTTTCTTTAATTGATATGCCATAAGTTACCTCTTAAAAATAATATTTAATAATTAACAATATATGTTTTTGAAAATATTATAATAATTTTTAAATAATTTAGAATTAGAATTTTACAATATATTTCTATTTCATAATTAATGAGTAAATTCGTGTAAAAAAATCATTGAGTTTCACAAATTACTTCAAAAATACATAAAAAAAATCATATTTTTAAAAAGAATTCAATACTTTATCAGTTGCTTTGCTCAATTACAATTATAATACAATATAATAATACAAATTTATTTTTATAATATTTACACTATTAGTAATATATTTGATAAAAATAATATAATACAATTATAATATGACTATAAGAATTGTGACTTTTATTTACTAGACATTGTTTCTTAATTTTTGGCTAAGATTCATATTTAAATTGGATGAGTTTTGTTCCCATATTCTTTCTTGAACCTACCACCCTTCACAATTTTAGAATATACTAACTTCATTTTTTAACTTGAGTTTCCACCATGGTAAGTATAGATCACCATCCAAACATACATTTATTACAAGTTTGAGTTCGAGTTCGATCATAGGATTGAATTGAGTTTAAAATTTTGTTCATGAACAGTCTTGTTGCGAATTAACGAACATGTTTACGAGTTTTTCGAGTATTGCTAAACCAAAATTGAAATATAATTTTAATATAAAATTTAAAATTAACATATTTATTAAATATTATTTTTTTATTTTTCATAATAATTTTGTTATTTGTAATTAATATATTATAGTTTGTTATAATATATTCATATTTTCTAAAAATATGATTTATTCTGATAATGATTCAATTTTAAATAAACTATATATATATTTGAAATACAAAGAAAATATATAAGTTATATATTAATATAAAAAATTAAATATATAATCGAATTTATTCACGAGCGTTAAACAAACATGTTCGCGAGTTTTCGAGCCGAGTACCATTTTGTTTAGACTCGGTTTATTTAACCATTCGAGCTTAACATTTTATTCAAGAACATGCTCGACTATAAACGAGATGAGCTCGAACTAACTTTTATCAAACTCGATCAGCTTACGAATTAATTTATACCTCAAAATTACCGATTAATTCTTTTTGTAATTAGTCATCAAGAATTGATTTGGAAAAGAGTCAGCAAAAGAATTGGTGGAAAAAACTTATTGATGCTTTAAAAAGAATGATGTATGAATATAAGTTGATGGATGAGAATAATCCAGAACAAAATGAATCTTGTACTTCAAAGAAAAATGATAATTTCATTGATGATGGTGCTATTGATGATTATGTTGACGATTTTTGCACTGATGTCGAGATGCAACAAGAAAATTTATCTTCTGGAAAGTTAGATAAGTATTTGGAAGAGTGTTCTGAGAAGTATAGTATTGATTTTGATCTTCTTGATTGGTGGAAAGTAAATGAGGTTAGGTTTTTGATTTTGACGAAAGTAGCCAGGGATGTTTTTGCTATTGAAGCATCAACTATGGCCTTTGAATATGCTTTTAGCACTAGGGGAAGAACATTAGACAAGTTTAGGAGTTTGTTAACTCCTATTACAGCTAAAGTTCTTATATGTTTGCAAGATGGTTGAGAAGCTCTAACAAGCCTATTGAAATTGAAGAAATACTCCAAGAGCTAGATGATAATAAATCAGGTTTCTTTTCAATTATTTTAAATTGTATATGTTTTACATTTACAATTTATGTTTATGAAATTAAATATGTTTTTTTAATATTTTTCAGAAGTGACAAGGATCTAAATTATCTTCCTACTTTAGCTGGCCAATTGAACTTGGAATGGGAGTACTAAATATTGCTATCAGTAAGGTTTGTCCCTTCTACTCCACTATATAATTGAGTCAATTATAAGTAGAACTGGTTACTAGTTTAAAGTGCTGCCAATTTATATAACCATTAATTTATACTTTAATCTACTTTTTGGCAGCTTGTAATTTATCAGTGTAGAGGAACTCATTGGACTATCCATTACTTGTTGCAAAAGGAATTTATGTCTTCATGTCTAGCAATTGTGTTAAATGTTCCTGTAATTATGCAAACAATTGGATGTTAGTATGTGAAAAATATTTAAAATGTCGTTGCTAATGAGGTTTCGTGAATTTCGTTTAACATTTCTTTCGCATAATGCATATTACAATGTGAATTTAGTTTAACATTTGTTTCTCATAATGCAGATAACAACGTGAATCGTGTTTAACATTTCGTTCTCATAATGTAGATTACAATGTGAATTTGGTGAATTTGGTTTAATGAGTTCTGTTATTTGCTAAAATACTATTGCAATGATATGTTATAATCAATACTAGTTTATTTTCTTAAAGAGAAAAATATCTGATTTCTGTACCAATCCGGATTTGTTTGTACCAAACTGAAATTCCCGAATATCCAAACTATTTTGTACCGAAATTTTGGATAAAACGAGACAGAGATTTTATTTTATCAAAACAAAATGGATCTCTTAAAATCAAAATCCCCAAAATTTGGGACGGGACAAAGATTTTTATATCATCGATCCAAATTGTACCACGAGCAGCCCTAGTTTAGATGATTGTTTCATTGATGAACAAGAGATTTCATTTCTTCTTAAAATACATATCCATAAAAAAATAGACATTTTTTCTTTCGTATTTCTTATTCAACTAGTATCAGAATAACTGATAGTTAATTAGTAGGGTAATACCATAGCTTGTAATAACTGGATGATGATTTGAAAGAATTAAATTGTGTGGTTAAGTTTAATAAAATGATAAGTTATTATATGAATCAATTTAAAAAAAGAAATAATTATAAAATTAAAAATATATAAATAAATAATTATATTTTATATTTAAAAATTTAATTTATGTATAAAGTATATTAAATTATTAAAAAATTAAAATAAAATATTGATAATATAATAAAAGATAAGAATAAAAATTATTAGCTGTCATGAAAAATTAGTTCTTTACAAGAATAATTCTACATGTCATCATGACGTCGAGACCTACGAACTACTGTTCTATGACCATTATCATGTCGTTGTTGACGACGAGTAGTGTCCATTTGAATATGTTCTGGACCTGGTTGGTGAAGAGACTGGTGCAAATCTTGTTCGAGGTCTTAAGTGGCGATGTGATATTGTTGACTGCAGATGAAGGAGGTGCATGCACACCCGTAAGAAAAGAGTCAAAAGACTGTCGATGAGAAGAGCTGGATGGCTGGAAATGTTGTGGTGGCCTCATATTGCTTGGAAATTGAGTAGACCAGCTGTTTTCCAATTTGGGAACGAGTGTGATGCTGAAGAACTAGGTCCACCAAATGTCGGATGAAAATACTGATATTGTTGATGCAGGACATTCTGGTAGGGACCTGTGCCCATCAAAAAGTCTGGAGTGGAATAGTGATAGGATGATGATGCACGTTGAGATGGACCTGCATCATCAAAGGTAGTTGATACTCTAAACTGATGAAAAGAGGGAGGACGTGGTACTGGATCACACTACGACTAGGTTGGTATGGGAACATCAGCATGTCGCCTACGTTCATGACTCCTACCCGACTGAACATGAGGAACCTCAGGGTACTGTACATTTTCTTCATGAGGTTCGTGAAGAGGCTGAACCATTGCACGCCTTGAATCTCCTTGTGCTAATTGAATAATACATGCGATGCGACGGGCATCGTTAACATTTGTAGCTCTCGTTATGTGCTCAATTGCATTTTTCGATTAAAATGATTTGGAAAAATATAAGATTAGTAAATGTAATCATTGTGCAAGAATGCAAGTGAAAAAGTAATACACTTACTACTGCTCCTATTGAAGCCCCAGGCAATTCGATCCAGCGTCAGGTAATTCTGCTATACCATTCCATATAATGACTGTGAAATGGTATGGTCGAGGGTGTTGTGCGACCTCGCTGAATATACTGAGCTCGATTGCGCCACAATTGAATCCAGGGAGCATGAAATTTAACCCAAACTAGGTGCCGATTACCTAAGTTCACCTCATGAAGCTTCTCAATATTTTTTGGATCATCTGGGATTTGCTGGAAGAAGTCGACTTGTCTCATGACTCTGTCAGCTGGGTGTCACTCAACAATATAGATACAAATCAGAGGTACTAGAGCTATCCATATGTTTCGACCATTAAGACAATAATTTGAGAGGTTATTGAGAATGTACTTGTCGTAAGGCTCCCAAATAATCTAAAAAAATAGAAAATGAACAGTTAATACATATACATCAATATATCTTTGTTAAAATTTAAAAAACTTTCTTACATAATCTTATTGAGTCGTATTTAAGGCACGTCGTATCTGAAGAAGTGTGTGCAATGAAATTTGAGTGTTGTTTCTTTCTTGGTACCATCTAAAAAAATTTATGTTAAAATAACGGCTAAATAAATAGTTAGAATTAAAATGTGAAATGTTGATTTTACCTTGCTACTAGTGGTGCATCATAAGGAACACTGATGTCTGAAATTGA
>CANYCX012895150.1:0-13869 GCA_948193385.1 Breynia disticha f. nivosa
ATGGTATAGAATCAGCTTTTCCCAATAGGCATGCAGAGGGAGATGCTGCAGCTTTGAGGGTAGAATTAAGCTCAATACAACACCAAACTATGCCGAATTCACTTCGTGGATTGGCTCCTATGGGTGATTCCTTGGTTCAAATACAATGCTTGGGGAAGGAAGTTGCAAGTTTAAAATCTGAACTGCAGGTTGGAATTGCTTTCTTATTTTCTTTTAAGTCTTTGTGATGCTGACGAGACAGCCTTATAGTTTTTAACGAGCAGGGGTGTGCGGAAAAACGCGACAGAACTTTAAGAGACTAAATCTTAATCGAAAGAACTTTCAAGACCCAAATTGGTATAAAAAAATCTCTTTTGTTCATTTATTTTTTTTCTCGTTCTTTCAACTACTAAATTTGTATGATCGTGCAACATATAATTCAGATATGATGCGATTATTTTATTGTATTTGCCATCAGTTGCTGTGGTGTAGTGGTTATCACGTCAGTCTTACACACTGAAGGCCCCCAGTTCGATCCTGGGCAGCAACAGGTTTTCACATTTTTTATTATAATTTTTTGTTGAAATATTGTTTTGGAGGAGTCGCATGGACATATAATTGATCCTTCTGAGTTAAAGAAATAAAAAAGGCATAAAACAATGAACACATTTAGATATGAAAACATGAACTCGGAATATGCATATTTGGATTAAACGAGGTTGAAACTTAAGATATACAGAAACTGAACACAAGGAAAGATGTTACTCATTTATTCCCTTATGTATTATTTTAGTATCTTGCATTTGCTATTTCCAAAATACCATTATTGCATTTGTGAAGGAATACTAGTTAAGGAGGCTGCATTATATATTTGATAATGTCAACGCTTCACTAGCGTACGAGTTCTTTACGTGAGAAGTATGGAGTTGGTGGAGGATGTCCATAAGAAGGTGGGCTTGTAGAGGGTGGTGGATGAGCTTGTGTTGGTGGAGTTTGTGTTGGTGGTGAAGGATAACCATGAGAAGGCGGAGTTTGGGTTGGTGGTGAAGGATAACCATGAGAAGGTGGAGTTTGAGTTGGTGGCGGATGAGGATGACCATGTGAAGGAGGAGTTTGAGTTGGAGGAGGATGACCATGTGAAGGAGGAGTCTGAGTCGGAGGAGAATATGTGGGTGGAGTTTGAGTTGGTGGTGGATTAGGATGACCATGTGAAGGTGGAGTTTGTGTCGGAGGAGAATACGTAGGTGGAGTTTGGGTTGGTGGTGGATGAGGATGGCCATGTGAAGGTGGAGTTTGTGTCGGAGGAGAATATGTGGGTGGAGTTTGAGTTGGTGGTGGATGAGGATGACCATGTGAGGGAGGAGTGTGTGTCGGAGGAGGATATGTTGGTGGAGTTTGGGTTGGTGGCGGATGAGGATGGCCATGTGAAGGTGGAGCTTGTGTTGGAGGCGTTTGAGTTGGAGGGGGATATGTTGGTGGAGTTTGGGTTGGAGGAGGGTGAGGATGGCCATGAGAAGGTGGAGATTGAGTTGGAGGAGAATATGTGGGTGGGGTTTGGGTTGGAGGGGGATGAGGATGGCCATGAGAAGGTGGACTTTGAGTTGGAGGTGTACATGTGGGTGGAGTTTGGGTTGGAGGAGGATGAGGATGGCCATGTGAAGGTGGAGTTTGAGTTGGAGGTGGATGTGTGGGTGGAGTTTGGGTTGGAGGAGGATGAGGATGGCCATGTGAAGGTGGAGTTTGACTAGGAGGAGAATATGTGGGTGGAGTTTGGGTTGGAGGAGGATGGGGATGGCCATGTGAAGGTGGAGATTGTGTTGGAGGGGTATATGTTGGTGGGGTTTGGGTTGGTGGAGGATGAGGATGGCCATGAGAAGGTGGAGTTTGTGTTGGAGGGGGATAAGTGGGTGGAGTTAGAGTAGGTGGAGGATGGCCATGAGAAGGTGGAGTCTGAGTTGGTGGGGAAGGATAACCATGAGAAGGAGGAGTTTGAGTGGGAGGAGGATGGCCATGAGAGGGTGGTGTTTGAGTTGGTGGGGAAGGATAACCATGAGAAGGTGGAGTTTGAGTTGGGGGAGGACGTCCATGAGGGGGATGGCACCAATCGGCATGCGATGGACAAGCAAGGTGAAGATCCACATCTTTTACAGATTCATAACCATTAGCATTCATTAAATCTACAGAAGTTGTTTCTGATGAAACAACATGACCTAGAAAGGCAAGCTGAAGCAGCACCGCAAACAAAACCCACAAACCAAATCTCTCCATTGTTAGTATGATAAGAACTGGAGTTAGCTCCCATGGTGTTTATATAGACCATACGGGAGTTTTGTAAGTACTCCAAACATGCAACAATGAATGTCTTCAAGCTTCCACGTAACAGTGCCATAAAAGGTGGCAGCCAAATCTGAACAGTTCTCTCACAAGATAAGCAATGCTTTGGTTTTATGTCACCTGTAAATTTGACACTTCGACTTGGTAAGACGTCAGGGAAAGACTTTTAAGCTTAAGAGTACCTAAGCAATCGCCAATTTGAATCAAAACAAGAAGACTAAAAACGCATCAGACAAGGTTCCATGAAGAAGGGACATGAGGCCATGGAAGACAACTGTTTATCAAGCTCACATTTCTGTCTTCAACTACAGAGCTACACTCGAATATTAGGTCCTCCCAACAACTTACCTTTATAATGTTCACACATATGTGCAGGCTTTTAAGATCGCTCCAGGAAAGGTTTAGCTTTGATACAAATCTGAACCTGTTAAAACGAAATGCTGCCCCAACCACCACAGTTAGCTCTGAAGCATAAACATGACAACAGATCTTCACAGCTTGGAACGACGCATCACGAAGTCCAAAGACTAGTTTCATAACTAAGCCATGAGACAATCAAGCGCAAGAAAAATTCTGTTTAAAAGACAATACCGTGTTATCGCAATAATGCAGTCATTTACACCCCAAAAAAATGTATGTACACGGCTATCTAATTCCGTGCCAAAACTCAGATAAGAAAAAACTTCTGGCCTTTGCCGCTTTCCTTTACCAAGTGGCAAGCAGTGTTCTTCAAATTTCTAGAGTTTGAGAAGAAGCTCCAAAAGGCAGCTTGATTAACATAATTATACTTGTAATTTGTGACTTGGATACTCAAAGTTAAAAGCAGCTTCAGAGACCGGCACTTCTATCTTCAAGTCTTTCTTGTCAAACCACAAAAGGATAAAGTTCTGCGAGGAATTGAAGTTTCAGGAAAAGCAATATAAACTTCAACAGATTTAATGAAGAATCCATAACCAAAAATATTACTACACAAAGTAGCAACTTTGTTGCACAAGGGATGCCACATTTCGACGCAATGACAATAATTGCAGCTTCCCGCACTTTAAATTAGATTAAAAATGAATATGTAACTAATGAGAGAATAACTCGTAGAAATTCACATATGATGAGAAAAGGCTTATATTTATTGCAAATCAATGGATGATAAAGAACTACTTGGCTGATTAAAATACAGATAAATTTTAAAAAAAAATTACTAAAGAGAAAAAGGCCTCTGCCCTCTGGTACATCAAACATATCTTTTGACATGAAATTAATGTCTCTAAACAAACGGCATACAACTTATTTCACAATCAAGATATGGGTTGAGTATCCGAAAAACGAAAACTATTTCGGAACAGATTTGTCGGTAATGAGCAACGTTCTTAATCGGTAATAATGCCTGTTCAAGATGGTTTTTCCTACATCATGCAATCAGCAATTGACGAATAAATTATACTTGGGATTTAGTGAATTATCTACTCAAAGTGAAATGTATATGTTGTATTAACAATTTGTTCACAATGCATACAGCTCAACTCAACAATGTATTTAGTTCATAAGTTCATAACAGATAATTTTACTCACTTTCTTTAAAAATTAGTTTCAAATCAATTAAAAGATTCCATTTCTCTCCACTAAGGTCAGAGTTTCAACAATCCATGACCATGTTACTTCTCTCGTAGCACAAGAAAAAGGAAAATTGAATAGAGTGAAACTTCATGATTAAACAATAAAGACAAACAAAAAGTACAAGATATTAAAATAAACATATAGAGCAATTAAAGGATTAAATCAATAACTTTCTGAACAGATAATAAAAAAAGATTATAAACTGGAAATGAATGTCAAGTAAATATTGTGCAACTCTCTAAAGAAAACTTACGTTAATGATGTGATTAGAATCAGAGTTAACTTTATGACATGAACTTAAACTTTTTTTCTGCAGGCTTAAGTATTTGGAAAGAGCACATTAAGGTTTCATCGACACTCATCATCGCACCAGCATTATCAAATTCACCGCAATAGTTGGGTGCAGAAAATATTGTAACAAGTTGTCTATCAGCAAAGAATTCATATCCATCCTCAACAACCTGAGAAAAGAAAAAAAACAATAGTAAATTCAAATCTGCATTAGTCAACTGCGTAGAATAAATGGAAAATGCTATTGATTTTTCTAACCTGATGGGCGCGGCAAACAAGGTCCATATCATTATTCGTCAAAAATTCAGTCACCTTATCTGGTCCAAAGGTATATGAGACACCCCTGTCATTCATTCCCCAGCCTTTGACATCTTTACCAGGGTCAGACCAAAGCAAGTCACAGAGCAAACCAGAATCCGGAACATCACATGGGCGCGATATGTTCCTAATTTGATCCAAACTAGTTAGATCAGGGGAAAGGCCTCCATGCATGCACAATATTTTATCATCTATAAGGGCAGCAACAGGAAGACAGTTAAAACAATCAGTAAACGTTTTCCAAAGCCTCACATTGAACCGACGTTTACATTCATCATAAAATCCATAAATTCTGTTAATAGAAGCAGACTCGTGATTTCCTCTTAAGAGAAAGAAGTTCTCTGGGTATTTTATTTTGTAAGCAAGCAGAAGGCAGATTGTTTCCAAACTGTGCTTGCCACGATCCACATAGTCACCTAGAAACAAGTAATTAGCACTTGGTGGAAAGCCTCCATACTCAAAGAGCCTCAATAAATCAGAATATTGCCCATGAATGTCACCTGAAAATCCAAGAGCAGAAAACAGTGAACGAAACTCAAGTCAATTCAAGGACAATGCAGAAAATTCAACTTCCATAGCTAAATAAGCAGAAATGTGAAAAATCAAATGCCAACCGCAAAAATAGAGCTCCAAAAAGCTTAACATCAGAAAGATGGCACATTAACACAGAAAACCAAATTCTCAACATCAGAATCATGCTCGTGGTTCCAAAAAAAAATATTTTTCAAGTCTTCAAGAGAATGACAATAAAGAGAAACCTTGCTTCACTTCATTAGACTCTTTAACTGTTATCTACATACAAGGTTAGCACGGCATCCAACTAACATCTACGTTAAGACAAAGCACAACAAAAATAAGTAGTAGTCACCCCCTTGAGAACATTTGCGCTATAAACTGAATCCCATAACGTACTCATCCATGGCACGCCTCCATTTTTTCCCCTTGCATCAAATAGGATACCATCAAACAACAATATGTGTCTCAAGCCCACCTAAGATACAATTCAATTTTCTTTTAACTTCTCCACAATCACATCCCTTAAAAACAAACTTAATCAATCCCAACTGACAAACTTTCATCACAAAACAACGAAGTCCAAGCAAGAAGCTGCTGCAGTATCAAACACCACTCTCTCTAGTTTCTCTGCTGAATTAAACATGAGAGATCACACAAAAATCTATCCACACCCATAGAAGACTTCCCTTCCCACCTCAATCTTCCAAACAGTGCCTAAGTCCCCAATCAATAACTTCACTCCCTAGCATTATCTAACAAAACCCACTTTGTAAAACTAAACACCAAAACCAAAACGCAAACGTATCAAAATATAGATATAGACTAACCAGAGACTAAATTTCAACCAAACTCCACCATCAATCAAGTTCAACATCCTAACATAACCTAAAACAACACATTTTTCAAAACTAAACAAAACCTAATAAAAGATTAAAACTTTCAACAAAGTCCACTATCAAATATCAATCTAGTACTAACATTATTTACAAAACCCAACAACACAAACATAACAGAACTAGTTAAAGACAAAACCTTTCACCAAAAAGCCACAAACTTTACCAAAAAAAATCAAATTAAATCCTCAAACAAAGATAAATTTAACAAAAAAAAGAGTACCACAGATCTTAATAGGAGCTTGAAGTTCAAGAAGACAAGGTTGTTGAAGAAAAATCTCTCTAGAAACAACACAAAGTTGACGGATCTCACTTTCACTTAACTGAACCTGTTGTTGTTTGACAGCCCTAGTTTGTTTAAAATCTAATAGACGACTTATTATGTCATCTAATATAGCTCCATCTATGGTAAGATGATTTTGCTGAGACATTTTTCGAATTTGAGGAATGGAAATGGAGGTAGGTTTCAGGGTTGTGTGACTGCTTCTTCAGTTGATGTCTTTTCTTCGCTTTGTGCTTTTGTTTGCTTTTCTTTATTGTTGGGTGCAATAATGTATACAATTGTGAATTATTCATCAAATTATTAAATAATAATAATAATAATAATAAGCTTTGGACAGAGAAATGGAGCATAAATGTAATATGAATTGAGATATTGAATGGATAAATTTGATCTAGTTTTATTATTTAAATTGATCAGTATTATCGGTGAAAATTGACGAAATGAACCAATTTTATGTGTTGGAAAAATAATAAATAATTTGAAAATAAATAATTTTGTATATATATTTATTTAATTTATTTATATTTTTTTAAATCACCGGTTCAATTAGTGAACTAACCGCCTAATTTCTTTTTCGGTTCGATCATCGATTCGATTTTGATAACATTGCATAAAGGTGGTGTAATATTAACATGATGCGAGACTTTTTAGATGAAAACAAAATTTTTCGAGAACGATAAATAATAATGTAGTATAAAATTAAATTTTATGTACTGATATAACAATAAAAATTTAATTAATCGATTCATAATTCTATTTTAATTTATTCTTACAAAATCTTATTCTCAGAAAGAGTTTTCTAAATATCACGAATCATCATCATCGAGTGAGTAGATCAACTGACGTGTGCCGTGAAATTGTTCTAACCTAACTAGTGATCTCAAAAGAGTTTTGACGTCTTTGTAGTCCTGCTTGACTCAAACGGAAATTAGTCTGAGGTGTAAAAAATAATCGTGGTTCAAAAAAAAAAGACTCATTGTTTTTGTAGGAGAAAATATTATGGAAATGTGAAAGTTCCAAAGTAAGAAAATGAGAGGGATGATAAGACTAAGGGGCAATATGATATGGAGAAACAACACAAGCATCCTTAGTTGAGAGAGAGAGAGACAACATTGTAAGTCTCGTTTTACTAGACAACTAAGCAGCCTTCTCCTTCTTCCTCTTCCATTTTCCTTGTTTTCTTAACCATAAGAAGACTGCAACTTGATAAACACAACTCTGGGGACTCATAATGGTCTATATTGTAGTTATGGTAGCAATAGTTATGGTAGGGTTGTAATCAAAGTAGAGTCTAGCCAAGTTTTAATATATTCGAGTTCGATTCGTTTAAAATTTAAAGAGTTCAAACTCGAGCCAAGTTTTTGTATCGAGTTCAACACTTTGTTCACGAACAAACTTGTTTAAAGTTTATAACCTAACAAACATGTTCACAAGTTTTTCAAGCTGTTCGCAACAACCACCATCATGAGCTAATAAAAATTCACAATCTGAGATTAACTTTCTGCACTCCTGTGTTGTCTCTGTTTTTGTTCTTATGATTGAGAAAATGGGTATAAGGGGAGCTCAACCCCAAAGAATCCGATCAGAGAGTGAATGCTTAGCAGGGGATTCACCCAGCAGCCGGAGCTGCCAGAAGGGCTGCAAAAAGGCCAATTCAGTGGGCGGCCTTGCGGTGCGAAACCACATTGAGCAGGAAGGGATCTCCTTCCGGACGTGTGACCACCAAGGAAGCCCATGGCAATAGCCCATCAGCAAAGTGTCGTCGGGCAGATTCGAACCTAGGTTGCAAGGCTGGGAAAAAATCTGGGATCCTCGACTTTACCAGTTGAGTCAAGCTTCCCTCTGTTTTTTTTCTTCTCAGCACAGTACCAATGCTATGAGATATATTCAGAATATTAATGGAGGGGACTCCAAGAGAGATTAACATTCGCAGTCTGGAAAATAGTCTAAAGGCCATCGAAGTAGTTCAAGATGTTCATGAACTCCATGTTTGTAGCAGGAAGCTTGGAATATGATTGCTCACATTTCATTTAAAAAATGGAAGAAGCAGATGTTCTTACAATGAACCTTCAACGTTAGCTGTTTGATTCCTTGCTGAAGTCGGCTTCATTTGTTTATCGTCTGGTTTCTTTGCATTATTGTTTACGCGTCGAATCATTATCTGATTCCATCGTGGCCAATCTTCAAATGAATTGTTAAAAATTCCTGGAATTCAGCTGTCATTCCTTTTGCAGCTTTATATATAAAATTATGAGCACCATGTTCTTCCTGAATATATAAATTTAGAAACCTCAGTTGACCTCAATATCTCACATTAATAAACTCCTCCAAAATGCTACAGATGAATGTAGACCTGTAAACATAAAGATAACTTTAAATTGTTGTTAGAAATCTGGTCAAATTCGAGCAAGACCCTTGTTTCGCTGCTTTTCTTTAAGAATTTGTTTTGTGTCACGTCAGCTTTTCACTTATAAGCAGGTTCTCAAAATTTCACTTTAAGCCAAGAAACTATTCTCTCTATCGGCATTAGTATTCAACTAAAACCTATGCAGAGACCAAAATATAATATTAGCATCGAGATGATCTTGGCCATTCAGAGATCCAAATGTAATACTAGTATCGAGATGATCTTGGCTGTTGATAATTTAAAAAAAAACACCAAGTCGAACCTGGTGTGGGTTCGACTCTCTAACGCGGGTGGAAGGTATGGAAATACAAGAATGGTATTGACAAAGTATTTTCACATAAGCATAAACAAGAAGCTCAAATCAGGTCCTGTAATGTATGTGAAAAGTAAACACACTTTTATTACAAACGAAGGCCATGATTCAATATCAGAGACAAGATAAATCTGCTTCCATGTATGGTTCTATTCAGAAAATTGTGTCTTCATTCTACATTCTTGTTATCAGTCAGATCCACCTTCATGGATAAAATACACGAAATAGACACAAAGAAAGAACAAAACATCCTTAGCTTCTAATATCCTTGTTTTTCTTCCCAATTTCACAATCTCAATTGCGTAATGACGAGTAATCTACAGGTCTCCCTCTTTCAGCCAAAATTTGAAATTCAAAAAATAAGAACAAAAAAGGACTGCTTAACATAATGCTCTTCCTTCCCTCAGATCTGAATCAAGAGGAACAGCAACCCTTCTTTGCAGCTCCTGAATTGTCGGCGACATTGATGGTGGTTCCTTGCCCAGGAATGGTTGAATTGTTGCCGGCAGCTTCCTGAGCTGCCAAAGCCTTTTTACTAATAATATGGTAAATTTCAGTTAAAATGGTCTGAAACGCTTTCTCAACATTCGTTGCCTCCAAAGCTGAGGTCTCAAGAAACGAGAGCCCTTCTTTTTCGGCCAAGGACTGCCCATCAGTCTCAGCAACAGAGCGAAGATGATTCAAGTCCGACTTGTTTCCAGCCATCATAATAACAATGTTAGAATCGGCATGATCCCTCAACTCGCGTAACCACCTCTGAAGATTATCAAAAGTCTGTCTTTTCGTAATATCATAAACCAAAAGAGCACCAACAGCTCCTCTATAATACGCACTCGTGATCGCACGATACCTTTCCTGCCCCGCCGTGTCCCAAATCTGCGCCTTTACAGTCTTTCCGTCCACCTATAAAGCATTCCAATTCAAATTCCAATCCAAATAACTAACTAGTTCTTCACAGACATATCCAGCAATGCTCCGTATACTATATAATCAGTGTTCTCATTCTACGATTCCCCAAAATTTGAGCATTTCGTACTTTTTAGAACGTCTACTAATTCAATTTCCATATTTTAAAACATATCGAGAAAAATTAATAAAAAGATTGATAAGAGCTGAATCATGATATTTATAATTAAGAAATTACCATTCAACTCATCTGATAATAAAATATAATAAAATATTGAGAACAAGTCGAATAAGCAGAACAAATTCAAATTTAGAAGCATAGCAAAACAAAAAAAAAACTATTAAAAATATAACATAGTACGAAATACATTAAATAGATTTAAAAAAAACTCGATCGGCGAATTGTAGATTAATTAAAATTTATTAAATAAAGGGAAAAATACCTGAAGAGTTCTAGTGGCGAATTCAACACCAATAGTAGATTTAGACTCCAAACAGAACTCATTTCTAGTAAACCTGGAAAGGATATTCGATTTTCCAACTCCAGAATCTCCGATCAATACGATCTTGAACAAATAATCATACTCATGATCTACTCTGTGCGCCATACTTTAACCTGTTACATTCCATAACAAACGAGTCAGTTCCAAAACGACTTCGTTTCGGAGGAAATAGAATTGGATCTGACGTGGCATGTTACCGCAGTAGATCGGAAATATTTGATTGAGTGGTTTGGAGGAGACGGAGGCAACGATGAGGGAGAGTTGTGGTTTGAACGGGGAGGGGAATAAATAAGTGTGTGTGACTGGAGTTGGTAGAAACGGTGTCATTTTGAATATGACGGGGCAGTTTTGTGTGGGACGGGTGTTCTCTTTTTCTTATGGTTAATTTATCGAAATTAATTATATTCATATTATATGTCTATTATAACATTTTCTTGAGCCGTTTAGATCATTAGTGCTCGATAAAGTTTAGCCTTCTCAATTTTTAACTCGATAACATATTAATGAGTATATGATTAAACAAGACATTAATGATATAAATTTAATTTTTGTAATATTATATCATAATAATTACGACCCACCAACTCTCAAAGTGTCACTCCTAATAAAATTCTAGCCTAAATTCTTTTTATATGAAGTTTAAAAATTAACATATATTGACTCAACTAATATAATATGAAAAATAAATTGATGGACATAGACGTTTTTGTAAAGAAATGTAAAATAAATGAATTTAAAATAGTATAGAATAAGATATGGTAAGAAAAATTGTCACATATAAAAAATACAGTAAATGAAGCGGTGCTATAGGATGAGACACAGAAAAAGAAGCGGCCTCATCAACCCATAAGAAAAATAAAACCCACAAAAAATTGATTGTTGGATTTATTTTCGGTTAACATGAATATAATCTTAAGTAATAGAATGTGTTGTTGGAAAAAATAATATATAGAATGAGTAAATAATTACAAATGATTATGAACATAACAAAAAATTGGCAAATTTTGAATTTGGGTTATTTTAAGAGGAGATTTATTGAGGTTCATTTTTAATTTAATTAAAAATATATAGATTATATAAAATTAAAATTATTTTTTATTGAATAAATTAAAAATTTTAAATTTAATTTTACTGTATTATTCGATTATAAATCGATGCTTAAATGAATTTCTACCTGAAAGGGGATGGGAGAACAACATAAATTTTAGTACGATCTTATCGTTATGGCAGTACTTCACTATAGTTTCCTTATTGGTGACTACTGTATCAGTTCTTTTACTATTTGACATCGTCTCTTGTATAGCTAGATACTTTTTGTGAGTAATCTATAAGTAGTCATGAGTAAGTCGTGGCAGAAGAGCATAAGTCTACGCAGGAAGAAAGGATGAAAAAAGATTACTAAAAAAGTGAAATAACTATAATACATACAGGTTATTTAGTATGGAATAGTGTATAGAGTAAAAATAAAAAAAAATTGAAGTGAAAAACAAGAATTGAATAAAAGTATTTATAGGCAGAGCAGAAGTGGAATTATATGGTTGGGAGTTGTATATAATAAAAAAGAGAGACAATGATTGAAAACAAAAAAAGTAGAAGTAGAAAGGATGTGGTTGTGTTTAAAACAAAACAATAAATATGAGGTGGCATCCGACAGTATCACGCTGGCAGGATATTCCAGTGCAGTACACTGCATCTTTAGCGACTTCAGCGCCCTTTTTATTGTATCTTTCTAATTAGAACTGTCAATTTTTTTACGATAATACAATTTGTATATAAACGTTTATAATATAACAAAAATTATATGAATTTAATATTTATAAGATTTATGTTATAGATAATGATATTTGATAAAAAAATAATACGACATAATTATGACACGTTTAACATAAATTGACATTTATATTACTAATAGCATCTTTACTTATAAAATTCTTAAAAAATTTAAATATAAATATTTTATTAATTTCTTTTATATATTATATTTATAATTTTTTATTAAATTTTATTATAAAATCTATTACACTTTACTCATTATTTAATATAAATAATAAAATATTATAAGTTTTTAAATTTTTTATTAATTGTTTGAACGAAATATTTATTTTAAATATCTTTGAAAGTAAATGTAGAGTCTACAAATAATATATGTAATGTTATATTATAAAAATATTTAAAAATAAAAGAAACATATTATAAACAAATAGGATTATTTTTTAATAGAATTCACCTAACAAAATTAATAATTTATTAATTAATTATTATATTTTTATAATCAACTAAAATTAATTACAAAAATATATAATTATATATAAATTAATTAATTAATTTAAAGATATATTTTATCTATTACAATATCACTATTTATATTTAAAAATTAATATTTTTACTTAAAAGAAAAATAAGCTAAAAAAATAAAAAATAATTAAAAAAAAAGATTTAGGTAGGTGATGAGCAACAACAACATTTTTGAGAAAAGGACATAAGTGACATATTAAAGTTTGATTATTCTTTTTTTTTCATGCCAAATGAAATATATTCCTTATTTAACACATTTTGAAAATAATTTCAAAAAATAACAAACTATATAATAGAAAAATTTTCACAAATCATTCAACCTCTCATTTTTTCCACTCCTCTTTTTTTCTCGTTCTCCACCTCTTTCTTCATCTTTTCAATCTTTTATAGTATATGAGTGTTACTATAATCGATTACTTTATTCCTCTTAATTTCTTTTTATATCATCGTTTTCACATAACTAAATCGAATTGAGAGGAAAACATAAACCTAGAAATATTAACGATCAATATTTCAAGATTAAATCTTGTTGCTTCAAATTAATAATACCAAAAAGATGTAACAATTGCAGTAGGTTTTTTCATTTATTCTTAGTTAATTAATTAAGTTTTATTTAGTTTATTTAAACTTGATTATTGTCTTTTATTATTATTTGTGGATAGGCTGTGGATAAAGTGTGAATAATGTGTAAATGAGGTCTATATAGAATGATGACTAGGATTTTTAGTGACACATTATGTGTGTACTGTTATATGTGTGGATACTTTGTGGATGTGTTGTGGATATTTATTATATGTGTAGATGCTTTGTGGATGTCTTGTGGATATTTACGAAAAAATCAATGTCCACAACATATCCACAATGCATTCACAAATTGATCAATATGTGGATGTTTTGTAGATATGTTGTAGACATTTTTAAAAAATCAATATCCACAATATATCCACAAAAATATCAATGTGTGGATATTTTGTGGGTATGTTATGGATATACGATATTTATGGAATAAGTTTGAAGATGTGACATATGGTGGTATAGATTTCAAAAAGTGTTATTTATGAAAAAATTAAAGTTTAAGATAAACTTTCTCCCATCATTTTTCAACAACATTAGGTCATGTTGGAGCCCAATGTTACTACAAAACATCTTAATCTATGTCACACTTTTGATGTGGGTTAGAGATGATCTTTAGATAAAGTGACATTCCACTAAAAATTTTT
>CANYCX012896579.1:0-26180 GCA_948193385.1 Breynia disticha f. nivosa
AATAGTAAAATATTATTCATACAAAAATAATTCTTTTACACATTTATTAATTTAGCACATAATCAAAATATATTTTTCAAATCATCACATTATAAAAAACAAATATAAGTCTTAACATTTCTATCAATTTAGCACATTTTCAAGACATAAATAATTCTTAAATAATTCTTAACATATTTATCAATTTAGCACATTATCAATTTAGCACATTATCAAAACATATAAATGAATGCACCATTTTATTCAACAGATATGGTTACTAAGTGGTTGGCTAGTGTCTTTTGCTATTGCTTCATTTTTCTCCCCTGCTTGTGTCAATGGGTTGCTCTCCCTGCTTCGTGGTATATTGTCCCTACTTGTAACTATTTCTAAACTGTTCTCTGCCCCTGATTCTGTTTCTTCCTTGGTTTCTGCCTCCTCGTTCTCCCTTCTTCCTTTTTCTCCTTGCTTCCCCTTGGTCTCTGCTTCCTCCCCCCATCTGCTTGTTATTGGTTGATTGGTATTTATAGGGTTTTTGCCATTGTAGGGAAGGCTAGGATTGAAAGCAAGTGAAATCAAATGGAAGGAGGAGATGAATGTAGAGTGGCTGCAAAGTTATTAGGGAGGATAGCAATGATGATGTTTTCTGCCATTTGCATTGCAAATTGCATTTTTTATTTTATTATTTATTTTTTTATTTTTTTATTTTTTTATTTGGGTTTAGAGAGAAGAAGAAAAGATTTTGAATTTAAGACTTATTTTGTAAAATATTATTTTTTAAAATGCAATGAACATATTTTTTATTTTTGAAAATTGAAGTGTTAATTTTTATTTTATTTAAGCAATTAAATTGATGTACTAAAATGATTTAGGAAAAATAAAATAGTTATCGAATTTTAATTGCTGGAACGATTCAATAATATCATGTAAACCTAAAAGAATGAGTTCGTAATTTAACACGATCAATCGACTTTATTAAGTGCTATTGAACCGAATCAAGTTTATGCTTTTTTTCTTAAATATTTGTTAAAGATAAAAAATAGGTGACAACAAAGTTAATTTAGGTATTATTTGGATGTTTAAGGTGGGAAGGGAAGTAAAGTAAATAAGGGTGAAGGGAAGGAAAGTTGAGGTAGGTAATGGAATATGAAATTAAATTTTGTTGTTTGGAAATTTTAATGAAGGGGAAGGAAAGTAAGTGTCAAAATTGTAATATTTGTATTATAAATACACTAATTTTTATTTTCACCTTCTTTAATCTCCAAATTAGAAGGTAAAAAATTTTTAAAAAGAAGAGGTTAATAGAGGTTAAGTTTTACTCCCTCTAACTTCCTTTCCTCTCTTAAAACAAACTAACAGATAAGGTTAGATTTTAAAAAGCTTAACCCTCTCTTCCCCTCCCCTCCCTCTAAACTCCAACCAAACAAAGCCTTAATATAAATCTGAGTCATTAACACAAATTACTATGTCCAAATAAAACTAGTAATCAGACGGAGTTATCATTGATCGGTTGTGTATTTAATCCCTATTTTATTTTGGACAGTAAAATAATGAATTCTGAAATATCTCATTTCAAATAAAATGCAAAGCAAGAAATTTCCAAGTCCAAACCCTCGAACGTTCTAGCTAATCGAAGAGCATAGAAACGAGCAATCGCCACGTGTCATGACCAGAGCGGTAAGTTAATTTTGAAAATTTTAGAAATTTGATTTTGGCGTTACCTATTTAAAAACCCATAAGCAATCGAGAATAGAAAATTGTAGATCGTTCTGGTGCCTACATTTCTCATTGCCGTACTGCTTCGTATCTTCTGGTTATATTCGAACTCCATTTCCCATTTGTTCATTTGAATTATGTTTCTGTAAGAATTGGATTTTTGTGATACTTTTGGATGATTTTTCTTTTATGTGAAGGTTGATGTCTTGATTAGTTTGGAATTAATTAGGAGAATGCGTTCAAATCTATGTTTAAACCTTGTTTAACATTGCATTAGTTCAAACTTATTATTTAAATCAGCCAGGAATATGATAAGATAGAAGTTGATGTGTATTTTTCTTCCCAGTTAAATGTGTATATTGAAATTATGGCGAAATCAATTGGAATTTATTTAACTCACTATGTTTTGATTTGATGATCTTTTTTAATGATTTTTTCCTGCTTTTTATGCTGCCAGTTTTTTTTTGGGTTGATTATGATTGTATTTCTTTGTATTCTAGTTGTGTGAGGAAAACCAAGAAGATTGATTTGATGTTGAATGTGTAGTTCGTGATCTTAGAGCATTCAGTTGTTTTGAATAGAATTTCCTCATCGTTCTTCAGTGCTTTTTTCTGTGATCTTTTTCATGCGTTGTATGATAATTTAAATTCTGGATGACTTTTTCTTTTCCTGATAGTTTGAATGATAAATTTGATGATGTTTTCTTGTTGGCTCAGAAGTGAAAATTCTCTAGATTTTGCTCATATTTTGAAGACTATCAACTGAGAAGTGATTTGTGTGTTCGCAGGAATAGAACACAAAAATGCAGGGGAGAGAGGGTAGACATGAATTCTCTCGAATGAATGATGCCTTCAGCAACTTTCGAGGATTTGGTTTTACGTCAGGTCTATTTGGAGGGAGGGATCCATTTGATGATCCATTCTTTAGCCGTCCATTTAGCAGTATTTTTGAACCTCGCGGATTTGCAACTCCAGGCTCTAATATTATGGGTGATTCTCCGCTTCCTGGTGGAGAAAAAGGGGTATTAATACAGGAACTTAATTCTGAAGATGAAAGTGGGGAAGAAGATGCTTCAGAGACTAGGCATGAAAACAATAAAACTGGAAAGAACAATGGTTCGGACATGGAACCATCTGTCGAACATCCTGATGATGTCCTTTCTGGTAAGTGCATTTCGTATTTCATGACCACGTTTTTGCTCTTTGTAATTTTGTTCTTTAGTTAGTGATTGTGATGTGGTTTTCTAGGAACAAACTTCAATGTTAGGAAGGATTATAACGAGGTTGGAAGGATAGAACCAAAGGTTCGGAATTCCAGTTTTCAGACTTGTAAAGTGACATACGGTGGTATTGATGGAGCATATTACACTAATACTAGGACAAGAAGGGCTGGCAGTGATGGGGTAGGTTTCTTTGTTTTAGCATATGCTGTTAGTTGTTTTTTCCTTTCATTTACTTGATGTTGATGTTGCCAATTATCCATCAGGTGGTGATTGAGGAAAGCAAAGAAGCAGATAAGACAACTGGTCAAGCAACACACAGAATCTCAAGAGGCATTCAAGACAAGGTGATAGCATTATTGATATTTAAAAATATGCTCTAGAATTTTATTTTTCCTGCTTAATAGATGGTTTAAACCATAAGTGTGGATTCACATCATTACATGTGTAAATGAAAAGAGGACTCGTCATTTTCAACTACACATTTTACTTTCAAACATCAATTATGTGAAGATGTCTATTACTATTGAATTAGTATTCATTTCTCTTTTTTTCCCAATTGATAATGAACGTGTTCATCAAATTTTACGCGATTTATCGTTTCAAACTCATCAAATTGTGATATCTACCCTTATGCGAATGTTGTAGTACTCTTGTTTTGCTTTGCTTGTTTTTGGGTCTTAATTATGGCACTGCTAGACGATTGAAGATCAATATTATTACAGTGTAGTAGATTAACTGTCTGGTAATTAGGGAGTTTGACGTGTTAAGGTTGGAATGTTATATTTTTCTAACAGGGCCATTCAGTGACGAGGAAGCTTAACTCAGATGGCAAGGTGGATACTACGCAAACTTTACACAATTTGAATGAAGGTTACCGCCTGGCGCCTGCCTCTTCAGTGGTTTTTGAACCAATGATATTTTATTCTTCCATTTGACTAACTATTGCTTGGATCCTTTTCTAGATGAACTTACTGGGTTTGAAGAAGCCTGGAATGGTAACACGAAGGGACAGTTTCATGGCTGGAGTGATAAATTTGGTACGTATGAACTTGTTGAACTGTAGTCCAGCACTAGCATTAATTCTAACTAAATCCTTTTATTTTATCACCACATAATTTGTTATCGTTGGCAAACATAATGAATTCTGAAAAGTTGCAAGAGTGTAATTAAAAACTCGGCTTGTAACAAGGTGGATTTCTGATACTCATATTATTATGGACTGCATACACAATATTTTTTTTTTCCAGTAAACTTGCAGAATATTTGGAATATATCGAATTGGTTCTGCAAAATTATGTGTGTTGTGGTTTACAGAGTGACTTACTGTGTTGGAAATGCAATGTTACAATATTGACATTGATGGAAACAATCATTCAGGTAGTGGGAGGAATGAGTGGGATGAGAAGGCAGGTTGGGGAGGGTGGCTGCCATCTGCGAGGAGGATACAATCTGCTGGAGAGCTGGGACGTCTAGATGCAGGTGCGGGGTCAAAGACCAAAAAAGTTGTGAGAATCAACATAGAATAAATTGGAGTGGTTGAGAGTTGTATAATGTTTGTAATAGCAAGTATTATAGATTGATTATATTTAATTGGTTTGGTAAAAGTGTTGTATTAGAACATCCAGATGGATTAGTTGTTTTCCTTTCCACGCCCTGTACATAAAAGTCTGTCTGATTTAGTTCTTGAAAGCGCTGATGGTGAAAGCCGTTTGTCTTCCTCATAAGCTAAGCTGTACAATTCAAGAAACTCCTTTGTTCAACACAGATTAATTAGTCTCGGAGATGTGATAGTTTTTACATTGAAAACAAGGTGGTAATTATTTTTGGTGTATTTACTGGAAAGAACTTTTTACTGGCGAGTCACAGCACCATTTACGCTGCGTTTGGCATTGTGGTAAAAAGTGTGGAGAGATGAAAAAAACTCTGTTTTATAGATAAAATGCCGTTTTATCTGTTTGGTTAAGTTTATAAGTTGTTACTCACAATAATTTTGTAACAAAACGGAGTTTTAAAAAAGCAAGAAAATATTTTTTTAAAATAGAGTTTGACCACTATTGTTTTTTATTTGATTTGATAAAAATACTCTTATTTTATTAATAATATTTAATTATCAAATACATTAAAATACTATATAAATACATTAAAGTCATATTTTAACATATTAAATTACTAAAAATAATTTTTTTATAACCTTATTGATTGATTTATATAATTTTTTTTATTTATATTTGTTATTTTTTATCATGTATTTTTTAGATAAAAATATTTTAGTCATTTAATATAATAACTGACACAGTTTTACTTAAAAATTAAAATATATAACTAAATACAATAATTATATTTATAAAATTCTGTTTTAATATTACCATTTATAACACACTGTTTTATTATTAAATTTTTCACTAGCATAATACCAAACAGAGGTAGGGGAGTTTTGTAGTTTGGAATTCATTCGCTGACATGTTATACGATTGGGTTGTAGGGGTGAGCAAAAGAAACCAAACCGACCACTCCAAACCAAAACCAACCCAAACCAAACCGCTTTTATTGGTTTTTTGGCGGTTTGGTTTGGTCGCGGTTTGGAGTTTTCCAACCACGCCATGGTTCGGTTTGGCTTTGGGTTAGTGGATTCTAAACCCGACCCTAAACTGAACTGACCACTATATAAATTTTATTTTAATAATGTTATATTGTATGTTAATAATGTTTATTAAGTTTAAATTTTGAGGTTTTCATTAAAATTTTAATTTTTATAATTTTATATCTAAAATTATAATTTTAGTATACTAAGAAGCAGAAATAACATAAGTAAAAAAAGTAATATTATTAAACTAAAAAGTAAGACGATTTGAGAGAATTGAATTGAAATATGCACCTCCTTTCAACCCGCCAACCCGACCAATTCAAACCGCTAAAAGTGGTTTGGTTTGGTTTGGTCTACAAGAAATGATTGGTTTGGTTTGGTTTGATTTGGTTTGTCATCTTTCCAACCAGCCATAATCGGTTTGGTCTAAAAATCACATCCCAACCTGACCAACCCGACCGCTGCTCACCCCTATTAGGTTGTTGCATGTTTGGAATTCATTGTTCTGGTCCTCGCTCAATTACATCGTCGTTACATTTAACGGTACACGTTAGACATTTAGACTTACTTATGAGCAGTATTTTAGAAAAATTACACAAGTGACATCTTTTTAAAGTGTATATACATATATGTCATCACAAAATTTAAACTACAAAAATAGCATGGCTTCGTTTAACTTTAATCAAATTGGCAAATTTTTTAATTTAAAAATAGGTGTCATTTGTTACATAAAAAACAGTCAACAAATCTGTTTTTATTTGAAAAAATATACCTAAATTAAAGTACAATTTAAGGAATGCAATTACAATTAAAATTAATGCTTTTGAAATTTAAAATAAAACAGCTGCAAAACAGAAATTAAGAAACATAAAATCCTTCCCCACGCCAAAACAGAAATTGAGAAAAAAAAAATCTTCCCTACGCATAGAACATCAGAATTATCTCTTAATCGTCGTTGTTTAACCAGTAGGAACACCACTAGAAATCCAGAATTCAACTCTCCACGTATAGAAGATTCAAAGGAATCGAGATACAAAAAAGAATAAGTTTTTAATAATTTCTTCTATACATACTTTTTAAAAGTGAATTGAGTGTGTAATTGTTTTCAAATGTTGTTTGAAAAATGAGTTCAGAAAATTTTTTGTCCTGTTTTGCCAAATTTACTGATTAATAACATTCAACGAGAATAATATTAGTGGAAAAAACGATGAAGGACTCAATTAGACACATTGCATCCTTTATTTTTAATCTTATGATTGAATTAAATTGTTGATGATTTTTTTTTGAAATTTTTTAAAATGAATGTTGAGCAAAAAATGACACATTATTTGAATACATAAGAAATAATTTTGAAATATATTATAAAAATAATATTTATTACAAATTTTTTCGGAAAGGCATAATAGGTATAAGACACATTTAGACTCGTATTTAGTGTTATTATTTATTTCTATATTTCTGTAATATTTTTATTTTTAAGCGAATTTTCTTAATAATTTAAAATAACTATTGAACACAAATAGATGCATTGTTGTAAAAATATCATGCACAAATGAAAATAATTTTTTGTTATTTTAGATTTTATTGTTTATAAAGAAAAAAAAAATGCAAAAGAACATATATAGACACATTTTCATGTTTATTAGTACATAGAGAAACTTTTTTCTAATATAAATTATTTGGTTGAATACACATATACACAATTTGTTGAAATACATCAAATTAATAGATAGCATCGAAGTATTACTACAGTATGACAATGTATGAGATGATGGATTTTTTTAAGACTACATAGCCAGTGATATGAATATAGATTTCTATGTAAGTACGTGGACACAAATAAATTCATGTTTCAAACAAGAAGAATGTGTTCTTGTAACTTATGGTCTTATAAATTTAATAACTACAGATTTATGTTTCTACATTAAAAATAATAATTAAATTTTTTCAGAAATCAAAATAGAAAAATAATATATATTACAGATTTATTCAAAAAGTATAATAGGTATAGAAAACATTTAAACTCATATTAGTGTTATTATAAACTTAATTTTTCTTTATTTTTGAAATATTTTTATTTTAAGCTAATTTTTTTAATATTTTAAAATAACTATTGAACACAAATGGATACATTATTATAAAAATATCATACACAAATGAAAATAATTTTTTGTTATTTTAGATTTTATTGTTTATAGGGAAAAAATGCAAAAGAACACATATAAAAATATTTTCATGTTCATTAGCGCATAGAGACATATTTTTTTAATACAAAATATTTCCTTGAATACACATAACACAATTTGTTTAGGTATATCAACTTAATTGATGACATTAAAGTATTACTATAGTATGACGGTGTATAAAAAATGTTTGAAATTTTTAAGACTACAGTGTCAGTGATATAAATATACATTTTGATCTAAGTGCATGGACACAGACAAACTCATATTTGAAACAACTTTTACCATAAAAAAACCTTAAACAATCGAAAAGGATGATTGCAATGTTAAATATGTTTTTTTGGTGCATTTACACGTTTGAACACATAAAAAAATTTAATTGTGGCAACAATTTTTATATCCAAAAAAACTGTATTAATCAACAATTCCTAAAAAAAACTAAATAAAATGTATAGGACACAATAATACACTTTCATTGTATTAAAAAAAAGGCTTATTTAGACTCAAAACATAATCAAATCATTTCATAAACAAAAAAAATATAATAAGACATATTTTCTAATAGAAATACGAAAAAAATAAAATGTAAATCTCTAACATCTGATAGTTTAATATTTTTAAAAATAAAAAAACAGAATGAACAACTAAAAACAAATATTCAATATCACTTTCACTCGCATATCCATCCAACTTTTTGATCAATCCATAGTGATATATAAGACATGTAAGTCTTTGTGTTTCCCTTCACCCGTAGAAACTGCTTGGTATTTTTAATCTTCTTTGACGAACGCATCTACGAAAGAAAACACAAAATTAAATTCACACATATCAAACATATGTATCATTAAATAGTTGTATACAAATAATAAATATTAATTTAAAAAATTAGAGCATACATAACGACTCAAATACACAAGTGAGCATCAACACAAAATAAAAAGATTATGCTAAATCATCATCTTTAACACACTATCTACTAATAAAAAATAGAAAGATTAAAAATGGTCCCAATTGGACCGATTACATCTAGATATCCGAGCAAACAAATTGAGAAACCAAATGGAATCATTTGCAAAAGTTAATTTAAATAATCAACTCATGAAAAAATAAATCAATACATACAAACAGACTCAGTATAATGTATGAAAAATAAATTAAAAAAAAGTATTGGAAAACTGAATCCCCAACAACAAATAGAGACAAAAAATACAAAAGTAATAACATTCAATTTTGCTGTATAAAAATCCTAAAACGTGTCTCAACAATCAACTAAACAAATCATAAACCAAATAAATTTCTGATTCTAATAAGAAACGATTTTGAATCAATTTTATTTTTTAAATTTCACCTTAAAAGGTAGATCTATCCAAAAGATATTACCATCAACATCAGAAAGGATGCCCTGATTTCAGAATGTCCTATTCTTGGAGAAAGATGCTATTTCTAATAATCTGATTGATTGAGAAACTAGGGGGATAATGCTTTACAAATATCACATCTAAAAAATCATTCAAGCTATCTTAGAACTCTGAATCTTGTGGAAAATAGGTGAATCTTGAGGAACGATGGGTGAGAGAAGATGGAAGAAGAAACATATAAAAATCGCATCTCAAAAACCTTTCAAGCTAAGAACAGAGGTAGATACGTTTTCTAGGAATGTTATCTAATTTTGAAACGAGCAGTGATTAATTTTATTTGAGTGTAACAAAGAGGAAGAATGAAGGAGGAATTTACTAAGAAGGTTCAAGACATGATGGGAGAAGAGGAAATGCAACGGATTCTCAAGGCCTTCCATATGAATTTTTGTTTTTTAAAATTCAAATCTATCCAAATTCCGACAATTAACTGTTGATTGATATCATAATTTCCAAATAGGATAATATTCCTTTTTTTAAAAATAATTATACAATAAAAAATTTCATATTTGCAATTTTAATCGTGTTGCCATTTTAGCGAAATTTTAAAAAAAAAACTGCCATTTTGGATAAAACAATTACAAAAATACGTCATTTTAGATGAAGTCAAACTCAACAAAATATTGTAGTAGATAGATTTTGAAAAGATGTATTTTATATAATTATTTCTAATCCTTTGGAGATAATTATGTAAACTGCTATGTTCTGAGTTTGAAATGATAAAAATGTCAGTATATTTTGTTCATTTTGTTTATGTGCAGATTCTAGTTCACAATTATTTGAATGCCAAATTTCATGTTTTAAAATGCAAAAAAGTCACTTTTTTGTTCTCTCGACGTATGAACAATGATGGACACTAAACGTATGTATAACATACCCTGACATTTTTACAATTGTAAACTCAAAATCGAACATTTTCTTATTTTCAAAACTTGAACTGTATAAACAGAAATGAACAAACATAACTTGCATTTCTATTTTTTCAAATACAAAACTGTTCATTCCTATAATTTTCCCATTTTTTTTGTTAAATTGTGGCCTAAGTCCCATGTTTGCTAGCCCATACTTATTTATGGACATAACCCGCAACCTAATCTTTTCAAGTCCTCTCCAATGAGGCCCATTTCCATGGACACTCAAATCACCAAATTCAAATGACAATCATACATGAGTTGATTCAAAATTGTTAAGAAAGGAGTTAGGCTAAATTACGAACTAAGAACAGAGAGTCTCAAAAAAGATCGATCCCTTCACTCTCTGAGTTTGTTGATTGACCTCTTTTACCGCTGAATAAGCGGACAAAGGGTAAATGACAATCATATATGTATAGAAAAGTCATCGTTATCTGATTAATGTATGAGGAGAGCGTGCACATATATGCATGCACCTAAACATCTGCTACGTTTGCATTCATTTCACAGCAAGTGGACACCAACACACTTCCGTCTTTCATTGGGACCATCTCATCAAAATCCTCTCATTTCATGCATCGCCGCCCCTTAAATCACCCTCTTCCCTTCCTCAACTCTCCTCTTTCTGTTTTTTTTTTATTTTACCCCATTGGCCTCAACTAGTAGTATTTTGGAACGGAAGGAGTGTTTTACTGGGTTATTAGCACTAATCACGATCTTGATTAATCAGCAGCAACAAACTAAGCCCATATTAATCATGTTTTTTTTTATATTGTGTTTGTAAAAACAAATACATCTGATGGAAGCATTTTATTTGGTGGTTAGAGTTAGATATGTGTGAGTAAATGATGAGGCTCAAAAACTATTTGAATTCTTATTATATTCTGCTGAAATCACGCAGCAGCAGTATGGGCAAACCTGCCACCTTCATATGCCCCCAACTATACAATTTTAATTATTCTATCTGTCAATCCTTGAAGTTACAGATTTATATAACAGCTATTTGTTTAAATTTTCATGCATGCATAGCAGTATTTGCTTCTGTAATACATCCAGCCAGGTGGCGTATAAGTTTAAGTTCCGCATGCTTCTTCTTCTTCTTTCTTCATTTGTTTACTGCTATATTTATGCTGCACTGTCCGTTGGGTACAGCGGTTAAGAGTTTTAACCAGCCACTGAAGCTATGAAGTTTGACCTCTTATTCTGTAACAGCGTTAATAGAGATATACAGACTCTGACTTGCTGGATCGTTAAGTCTCTTTTAGACTCTCGACTCTCAGTTTGTGAATTAGTCCTGCTCTTTTCTATAATTTATAGAACAAAAGATATATATATATGCTGTACTGATGCTAGCTAGCAGGACCTGTCGTTTTCTTCTCGTTCATATGTTCATCGACTTCGTTTTCATGATCTCTGATTATAAAATGATTTTATAAATACATTAACTTCAATACTGTTATGGGCACTTCTAATAGATACTATAAGTCAGATATATGATTAAATAAAATTAGGTGGGCATTGATAACACCCTTAACCCCAACTTCTTCTCGAACCGGATTAGTCTCGGCTCAGTAGGTCGAGGATACCGGGACTTGACAAAAAAAAAACTATATATACTTACACGTTTAACAAATTTACAGTCTCATCCAATCTACACTAACTTAACATTACAAAAAAAAAAAAAGTTGAATTCCAATGGCTGAATTTTGACAAATTTCATTTGAATTTATAAAATTTTCAACTTAATTCCCTGGAAAAATATTCATCGTCAAAAAGGGCATTAGAAAGCATAATTCCAACGAAATTCGTCTAAATTTTTTGATGATATTTAATTTTACGGCAACCAAAAAGTTTTTAACGAATTTCCTAAAAAAAATTATTATTATTTATTTTTATAATTATATATATATATGAATTTTTCCGAGGAATTTATTTTAAAAAAATTCTAATAATAATAAAATGTTTCTTATTTTTTAGAAAGGAATCAAACTATAGAAATAACTGAAAATAGTTGTTCTTATATATTCCAATCCTTTAGGTGACAAATTTATATACGCACAACAATTAGTTCTACAAATACAACTTTGCTTGTTTTATAAGTTAGCATGGTTCATTAAATATAATGAGGTGTGATATTTTATTGGATAGTAAAGTTTAAACAGATAGTAAAACCGTAACTCACCAATTTGATGTATTATTATTTTAATGGTTTTGTTATAATTTTTAAATCATGAAAGAACCACACAATAAATAAATATCATCCATTAAAAAACAGAAACAAACATAGTTCTACTTTAATCATACTATATAATATCATATAAATTCATCATCAAAACAAGCCATTAATGATTTAATTCCGAGTTTTAAGAGAATGTTTGAACAAAGAACACTATCCTTCCTTAATACCATGTCTAATTCATACCACCAAAAAAAAAACAACTGCAGTAAAAATAAAAAATAAAATTATCACGAAGAAAAATAAATAACAAAAAGAGAGAATGAAAAAGAAGATTTACTCAACTATACTCTTAGGGGACTCCTGAAAATAACAAAGAAGAAAGTTTCATATCATTGCGTTCATTAAAAAAACAGCAAGAAGAGGAGAAAAAGCGAAATGCAAAGAACGAAGAACGAATTATTAAAAATAAATAAATAAATAAATTTAGTTCTCAATCTTTCATGTTGCTAAAAAATAAGGAATGAGTGGTATGCTCATGAGGTTTATTAATGTATATAGAAAAATTATGGGAGATTAAATTTTAATTGTAGAAGAATTGCACATAATAACCATACTTGGAACTCCACTTTCACTCGAGCAAGTCAAATGTTGTACAAGCATTTCCATTTATGCAAAATATTATCTTTAGTTCTCAAATTTATTAAGAATAGTGTGTTCATTCTTGCGACACAACTTTTACAAAAAATAGTTCATTATTCCAAAATAAAATAGCTTGCAATAAATTCAGTCTTAATTGCATAAAAAAGTACACTTAACTGGAACCACTACAAAAAAAACTCATTTAGCGTCCAACTTTTTGGACGCTAAATGCGTTTTTCGTATATTAAATTCATTTAGTGTCCAATAAAACGATTGACGCTAAACTATTTTATTTTGGTGTTTACGTGCACTCTAAAGTTTTGTAGTGTCTACGTGAATACTAAAATATTTAGCGCCCACGCAGACGCTAAGCATAATTTAGTGAAGAGTCATTGACAAGATATGTATCTAAAATTCATAAAACTCATTAATATGTCAAAGTCTAATCTAAGAACAATAAGTCAACATCATTTTACATGGTCCAACTTAAGGTATATTGGAAGAAATAAGTGATAAATTTGTGAATAAAACTAGAATATAAATCTTGAATATCAAATCACAATATGCTCAAATTTTAAAATAATAACTTTGTCATCTTATCAAAAAACTTCTTAACTCTTTATAAATAAAATCATTGAGGATAAAAAAAATACGTTCTTACCATTAACAAAAATTTTGAAACTCTACTAAATTGCTAACTTAAGCATTAGAGAAGTAAAAAAGTTCACACTCTTCTATATTTTGTAGAAGATCAAGGTTCTTGACGAAATATTTTCATCTGTTCAAATTGTTGTTGGTCAAAAAACAACAACTACTAAAATTAAAAATATAAATAAATTACTCAAAATATTAAATTAAAACTGTTTATCTAACAAATTAAGTTATTTTTTGTCTTAATTAATTCAATTAAGTAGTTACCAATACTAATTATAAATATAATTAAAATAATTTATAAGTATGTAATCTTTAAATCAAATGTTTGATTCTGTTATCAAACATTCCCTAACTTTGTGGCCAATTTTATTAATATTTCTAAAATTAATATAATTATTGGAATTGAATAAATGAATCATATATTAACCATGAGTGGAAAGAAGTGTACTATATATATATAACGTATTTGTGAGAAGATACTAAAATACAACTTTTTTGGAGTTTGAAAAACAAATTTTGACAGTAATAAAGTAACTATCACATAGAAATATTTTGAATATCTTAAAATAATTATCACTCGTTATTTTTTATACAATTTTTAAAATGCCTTCATTAATAATTTTTTTTATTTTAATGATGTTTGCTTAGTTCTAATTCAATATGTTTCAAATGTAATATTTTTAATATCACATTAATTGTTAATAAATCAGTAATTACTTCATTTTTTTTAATATTTACGATAAAAGAGCAAATATATTATGGAACAAAAAAGTACAGTATATAATTTACTCAACAACTTAAACATATTATTTTTTTGATAATATCAATAAACTTCTGGCCTCTAAACGAGCTCATATACCCAAAAAAAACTATCTGAATGTATATATAATATATATATGTATAGATATATATATAATCACATAGCACTAAATATAACTTGATGAATTTAATAACAAGAGTAGTTATCATAAGAAAAACAAGATTGGTTGGTTTAACTAAACACGTCTGAAGGATGAAAGGGTCATGTGATATTGCAGGAAGCACAGCAATGGCCCTGCAACTGCAAAAAGAGAGCTCTACCAGACGGTGAGAAAGCATGATTCATGTGCTTCTCCATTTAAATATATTTAAACCCTTACCATTCTTACCAATTTGCTTTCTTCATTAACCTTTTTATTCTTCTTTTTTTTTGACAGAAAAATAAGATCATATCATTAAATCATGAGCCAAACCGGCAAGAATACAATTCGGAGCTATAAAACCCCAAATATGAAAATTCGGAAGAGAACCTCTTGCCCTTACAAGGGAATGAGCCTAGGGTTTTTAGAAGAAGATATGTGTTTTACCTTTTTATTCTTCTTATTTCCAGATATGTATGGTCTTTTCCCTTCCACAAGAGCCACTAGCTTCTGCTACCCTCCTAAAATATTCATCCTTAGAACGTAAAATTAATTTTATATTCTTAAAGAAGTGATAAATTTAAGAAAGCATGCAAAATGTCAGAGTAATTATGAGTAATATTAAAGTATGAAATGTACTGCAGAGAGACAGTGTGTGTTCCAGGTGATGAGGAGAAATATGGAATGGCGGCTGCAGTATAGTACCATAATTGGCTCTTTTTGAGACAAACTTGCCTTTACAGATGAAATACCAAAAACAAATAAACAAGTGTTTGAAGAACATGGCCTATTTTCTAGTAGCTGAACCACTCAGCTGTTCCATGCAGTATTGTATATAGTCAGATAGACGTCATCATTAATTAACAGTTTAGAAGTCAAATTAGGGCAAAAGAAGTAAAGGTGGGGAACGTCAAGCATGGCAATGGCATGTAAGGAACACACGTGAAATGCATATAAACATGCACGTGAAATTCACGGCATTCGGAAGAATTTGACAGTGAAAATGTGAAAGACTTTTTTGGAAAGAGCAGGAGAGGTGTGGAAGATGTGCATGAACCTAAGGGGTATGAGCCACAAAGAAGAGATCAGAGGGGGTCCAGTGGAGAAGAGCCAAATCCCTTACAGTGTGAAGACGAATCCACGTAGACGACAAACCATGTTTGGAGAGAGGAGAGGGGTCCATTTCAGCTGTCGCATTATTAGTACCGATCGAACCCATAAATCAACTCGACCATAGACTAGACTGGTGACCAATTATGGGAAGACGTGTCTGTATGATCCACAATATATAGCTTCAATCGCGCTCATTAAATACGCACAGCTTTTTCTTATTGCGCTCAGGTTAAACCGTATTTATTTTAAAAATATAACACATTTTTTATATATAATATTTAATTATATAGTCATATGTATTTTTTAAAATTTATTTATAATAAATGTATTAATATTTTTACAACTTCTAATAAAAATAAGTTTTTAATAATAGAGTTTTTGATAATAAAATAAAATCTGCTCCCAATATTTGCACATTTTATAATTCGACGTTGATTTTTTAAAAAAAATTGAGACGGAATTTTTGTAAATTCAGCGATGAATTTTATCGCAAAATAAATTTAAATAGTAAAAAATATATTCATATAAATAAAATAATGTAAATTGGTAAGAACACAAATTATTTGCGTTGAAATTGACTAAAATTTGCAACGAATTTTGAAAGATTTAATATATATATATGTCCACACTAATCTATATATTATCAAATTTCGACGAAAATTTTAGACGAATTATATTGAATCCGAACCTTTTTGTGAGATATATATATATATATATATATATATATTCTACAAGTGCATGCACTTGTGAACTTATATTTATCTTTAAATTCAGTTGATACATGCTGATTAGAATTCAACTATGGTGAGTTCTTGTCACAAATTATTGCCATCCCAAACTCTCATTAACCCTACCAATAAATTAAAGTCTATCCCCACAATGAAGGGTTGCAAGATTATTTAAACTCCATCATCACCAAGTCAACAATCTCTTTAAAGCATTATTTTCAAAACATAGTATAATTGATACAAACCCTAAATCACTCCCAATATACTATTATTATGAATCTAGATATGATCTTCTTGTTTTCCTTTTTGAAAACAAACATTAGAGCCCATCACTCCATTTTGATTGATAAGATTTTAAAACATATATATGTGTGTTTTGGTTTATGGGATGGGGACAACCTTGTATATGTAATATGTTAGTTACCCATTTGGGAAAATTACCAACCTTCCTTCAATATATACTTCTCTTCATAAGACTTTTAAGCCATGGTGGCCCTCCCTCAATTGCTTTCCTTTCTTCTATTATTCTTCACAAGAACAGAAGTGTGGAAATTCAAACCAGGTTGA
Organism: Breynia disticha f. nivosa; assembly: GCA_948193385.1. Classification (NCBI taxonomy): domain Eukaryota; kingdom Viridiplantae; phylum Streptophyta; class Magnoliopsida; order Malpighiales; family Phyllanthaceae; genus Breynia; species Breynia disticha. Next base: position 16,790 of record CANYCX012896579.1, read on the forward strand.
ATCAGATGCAAGGCTGGCAATTCTTGACCAGATAACAAAATCAATGAGTGTGTGATTAGATACGATATAAACGATATGAATTTAAGTTTTGTAATGTTTATTATATCATAGATAATGATATTTAATAAAAAAATTACTGACGCAATTATAACTTGTCAACTTAAATTGTCACGCCTAATTAGATATAACATATGCACCTTAGAAGATGAGGTGCAAATTGATATAAAACAACTAGTAAAAAAATAAGTAGTTGACCAACGAAAAGGCAAGGCTAAAATCTGTGATGTTATTCTAAGCATGACATGATTATCTGTAGTAGATTAATTAAGTTGTAGGTGATAAAATTAAAAAAAAATAGAACAATAATGGTTATAGTGTTTTTTAAAAACTAAAAATAAATGATTTAAAATAATATAAGAAAAATATTGTAAAAATGACTAACCAAATTTGAAAATTGAATTTTATAAAAAGTATTTTTTTCAAGAATTTCATTTTTCATAAAATCAACTGAGATTTTAACATTGCAAAAAAAAAAAAGAAAGATAAAAAATAAAAAAAAAGATAGTACTACTCTCTTTATCTCACGATATATGTTTTTTTTTTAAAAAATATATTTGTTTTATATTATATGTCGTTTTATATTTTTAATACAAAATTTAATATTTTTTAATATTGTTCTTATTAATTTTATATTCCTAATATATATTTAATTTAATTAGTTATTTTATGTATTAAAGTCAAAAGGTCTAATAATCAATTAAATACTATCAATTTAAGATACATTAAATGTATTCTTATATTGTATTGGTTAGATACATTAAATGTATTCTTATATTATATTGGTTATCAATGTTCTCTCATGGTTTTAAAGCTCTTAAAAAACCATGAAATAATAACCCACTAAATTAGTGAGTTATCATGGTTTTAACAATTCTAATCAAATTTAACCTTAATAAAAATAATTCATCTCACCCCTTGTATTATCTTTTGCATATTTAATTATATGATTATTTTGGCCACTTTAATTTTTTATTAAAAATTTTCTTTTTATTAAATAAATTAAAAAAAATACTATATCATATTGTCTATCTAAATATACTATAATTATAAATTATACAATACATTACTATACTATACCAACTCATATTTAATAACCTAGAACAAACTCAACACAAAGCAAGGTGTAGAGGTGAGGATTTTTTTTGTCTGAAACATGGGGTATTCTGAGCACTTCAGACTAATTTAAGTTTGAGTCGGGCAAGATGACAAGGGAGACAAAACTCTCTCAACTAAGTTTTAACGCAACTAGATGCCCAAAACTCAAACTTGAGATCTTACCGTGTCAGTTGATCTAATGTGCAGAGGTGTCGATGAGTTAAGGAAAGAGGGCAATAAGTTAAGAGTTTGTTATGTACAAAATGAAAATGCAAGTGAGAGTGTAATAATTCACTTCACTTCGCTTGAGTTCTTGGCCTCCTGCAACTCTACTAATCTTTCGCCGTCTTCTTCGTCCACTTGCTTCTCTCTCAACTTCATTCTTACCTTTTCATCTTTCATTTCCCCTTTTTTTAATCCATTTCCATTACCATATCTTTCTTGACTCTCTAAACCCAACTCCGCTTCTTTTCTTTTTAACCTTAATTCTCTACCCTTCTTTCTTTTTATGTTTATAATCATAACAAAGTTGATAAAGTTCCCTTATTTCACTCTTCTAAATTCAAGCTGTTTATTTGGAGTGCTTACATCCATTAAACTATTGCTTTGACCTTTACTTTTGTTCTTAATTAACTCTTTCATTTCTTTAATCTTACATATGTAGTTTATATTTTCACTGATTGCTACTGATAAGGACTTGAGTATTATAAAAGATTATAAATTTAAACCTCTACCTGTGAAAAGAATGGTCATTTCTTTTGCTTCTGCAGAGATTTGACACTCACTGATGTAAAGCTTATGTTTGTGTCATGAAAATATTGCTGCCTTTCAGGGTTGTTGCAAGTTTTTAGTGTTTTGGATTAGTAATAGTTGTTTTTATATGATATGGCTAAAGGGTAGTGTTTTGTCGGTCATTTTTTTACTTGGAGAATTAAGTTTTGGCCAACTCTTCAAAATGCCTCTTTCTGAGTTGGTTTACAAAGTGCTTAAACCACAGCCTGATTCTTCCCAGGATGAGAATCCTTCCAGCTCAAATGATCCATCTTTTGTGTAAGTTCTATTTTAATCTCCTTGTTCTTATTTTTTTTTTTGTAATGTTGTTGGCTTGATTAGGTTGGTTTGTTCAATTGTGTTGTGTTGGATTGTGTCTTAATGCAGGCCTGAGAATGACTTTGTTGAGTTAGTATGGGAAAATGGTCAGATTCAGTCTAGCAGAGCTAGGAAGGTTCAATCTATTCATACGGTAACATCACAGAACCCCAAGGTTAGAGATAGAGATATAGGGAATAATAGGGGAGTTAAAATTGGCAAGTTTGGGACTGCTGAACCTGTTTTGAATGAGATTTCAATGCCTGTGCCTTCTGTTGAAATGGGTTTGAATCAAGACGATGACATGGTTCCCTGGTTGAATTATCATATTGACGAGTCTCCGCAACATGATTATTGTTCCGAGTTTTTGCCTGAATTGTCTGGAGTTACTGTAAATGAGCATTCCTCCCAGAATAACTTCTCATCTTTTGGTAAGAGTAGTGCTGATCGGTTAAGCAGGGATTCTAATACTGTTTCTCTGCATAGTGGTTTGAGTTTAGACCAAGGAAATGTTTTGAAGGCGTCATTAGGTGATAATACTAGGCCAAGAACGAGTGCTGCTCAGCTATTTCCATCGCCGTCACATCAATACCAATCATCAATTCCAGATTTTAGATCAAGAATTTCAATCAATAATGGTGACAGCACAAGAAATCAAAGTTCAATTGCAGAGATGGCTAATCCCACCGCGGGAGGTTGCTTTCCTAGCTTGAAGATGCAGAAGCATGTTCCTGTATCACCTGCTACAAACTCCAGCTTCATGAATTTCTCTCATTTCTCAAGACCTGCTGCTCTTGTGAGAGCCAGCATTCAGAACATTGGTGCAAAAGCTGGCGTAGGAACATCTGATATAGCTAGAATGGGAACCAAAAATAAGACCTCAATGGCAAGTACGGCAAATCTTTCTGAAGTCTCCCTCATTGGTACTTCTGCTGAATTACGCAATGAGCTAAGTTCGCATTCCCACCCTCGTATGGCATTATCTAAGTTCGATGCTACTTTGTTGGACGCTAAGTCCGTTAACAGGGCTGCTCCTCCTGAGATAGGTGTCAGCGCTAACCGAGAAAATGACTCTAGGAATGATAAGAACTATTCCCAAAACTTTGGTGAAAACATGAATAAAGGATCCACAGATGGTGAAAGAACTGTGGAGCCTGGTGTTGCTTCTTCCTCCGTATGCTCTGGCAATAGCGTGGAAAGAGCTTCAGATGATCCAACACAGAATTTAAAGAGAAAAAATCGGGATACTGAGGAGTCCGAAGGACCCAGCGAAGTAAGTGGTGACATAGGTTCATGGAGTGTTTTATTATTCCTATTCTTTATCTCATTGTTGCACATATCAAATCTGCATTTATGCACAGGACGTTGAAGAAGAGTCAATTGGTATAAAAAAGACAGCTCCTGGTAGAGCAGGCAATGGTTCCAAGAGAAGCAGAGCAGCTGAAGTTCATAATTTATCTGAAAGGGTAAGTACTTCTGTTCACATAGCATCCATTAGAAGCAAATTCGTATCTCTTCCTGAATAATATATCCTGATTGTTTCATCTGGATGTCCAAAAACAGCGGCGAAGAGATAGGATCAATGAGAAGATGCGTGCCTTACAAGAACTCATCCCAAACTGTAACAAGGTTGCTCATATTTCATGCAGAATTTTAAGTTTTCATTGTAGTACAACTTTTGGTATAAAAATAGGATTGCGTTTAACAAAAACTTAGCATAACAGAACACAGTTGCTGAAACTTCTTAGTAGTGTTCATGTCTGCTGACTTTAGTTTTTTCATCTTCATAAGGTGGATAAAGCTTCAATGCTTGATGAAGCCATCGAATATTTAAAGACACTTCAACTTCAAGTGCAGGTGAATTCTGTCTCCCAAAGTTAACTTTTTTTTTTTACTTTTGAAATGTACAGTCCATAAGTGAGTATTAAACCAATGCAGATTATGTCGATGGGAACTGGGATGTACATGCCTTCGATGATGTTTCCTCCAGGAATGCCTCACATGCCTCATATAGCACAATTCTCACCTATGGGTGTGGGAATGGGAATGGGTTTTGGGATGGGAATACCTGACATGAATGCTGGTTCTTCTGGCTCAATGATGCATATGCCTCCTATGCATGGAGCTCATTTTCATGGCCCCCAAATGCCAGGACCTGGTGCTTTTCATGGGATGGGAGCACCTAATTTCCAGATGTTTGGGATTCCTGGTCAAGGAGTTCCAATGGGATTTCCACCCCGAACACATTTGATGCCAATGTCTCAGGGGCCACTTCTGAAAACAAATACTGTCGACAATCTTGATTCAGCTCATGTGTCTGGTCCAAAGGATTCGATTCAAGATATCAACTTACAAAGCGAGCAGCACGGTGGTGCCATTAATTCTCTGAATCAGAATGATCAGGTTTGTGATTTTCCAACAAGCTGCAAATTTCTGCAGTAAAATAAGACGTGCTTATTGAATGAATTTGGTTCGATTCCCTCTTTATCCTCAAGAACAATTTTACTTCTATTAAGGATTTTCCAATTTATTGTGTTTTACGATTCATTTCCAAGATAATCGAGTAATAAAGGAAGTGTAGGATAACTTCTTGTTTTTGAGTTGGCACGACGATATGTTGTTTCCAGGTAGCGTTGCCTCGAGACATTTCCTGATTCTTATAAAAAATAAACTGATTGCTATCTCTGCGCTAGGTAACTAATGAACGCCTCGAGCAGCCCTCTTTGGCACAGTGCCGCGGCCAACGTTCAGAATTTACCGACGACGGAGGTATGCAGTTGACGAATGGGAGCGCCAACAAAACTGTGAGAGGGAGTGGTATGTAAGTGGAGAGCATTCAATAGGAATGTGAAATTTATTCAGTGTATTTAAGATTTTCTCTGTGAATTTTTTGCAGGTTGTGATTGATGGCCTGTTCAGATCCCTGTGATTGTAGAGGAAAATCTGTTCTGCTTCCGAGGATTGAAATTTTCGGATGATCTAAATGGAGGAATGAACACAAATACGGGTGTTACGTTCTTTGAGGAGGTCTTGGTCCCTCACAGCACTTGCAAATTCATTACTTACAGTCTCGATAATAATGCATAGTCTAGGATTTAAAGCTAATACATCTCAGATATGTGTATTCAAATGTTCATTATAGGTCTCTCGTTACAATTTTTTTTTTCAAATTAATGGAAAAGATTGTTGAAATTTATCAGAGTATGAATGAACAAAGATCTCTGGTCTCGTTTACTTATATGCAACTCAGTAAAACTAACTTGTGTCTGTGACAGTCATCGACAGGAACTGGTTTTGAAGCCAAGAACTCATAACCATGTACACAAATACACAATCTATATTGATAATGGAATACAGTACATATTTGTATCGAAACTGTTGCAATGGAATCTATAAAATGACCAATCAAACCAAGCAATGCAAGCAACTGCAATCAAACAATACATACAACTGAAATGAATGAACTAAAAAAGAAAATGAAGAAATATTTCTCAATGCAAGACTCCAAATATCTATACTCTATGATAAGAAAAACTTGTTTTACTCTTTCAACCAATTATTTGACCTTGATATCATCCTTTGTTTCAGAGGAGAGTGTTTTAGAGCTTGGAGATTTTCCAATTATTGCCTTCTTAGCTTTCACAAGTGACTGTTTTACCTTTGACAAGATGTTGTTTGATTGCTTAGGCTTTGTAGGAACCTCTCTAGGCTGCTCCTCCAATGTTTTTGCTTCATTATCATCTTTTGCAGGTGTCTCTGAAGTTTCAACTTCATCAGATTTTACCTTCTCATCTGGTGTTTCTTTCTCTGCTACATCTTCTGCTGTTTTGATATCTTCTTTTGTTTCTAGTTCAGAATCTTTTACTTCAGCTTTTACTTGTTCACCATCATCTGTCTTTAACTTCACATTTCCATCTTTAATGGTTTCAACCGAAGTTGTAGTCTCCTTCTCTTCTATGCTTTCCTCTTTATCTTTTTCTGCAACGGGTTGATCGCTGACTTCTGCAGTTTTCTCATTGGCTTTTTCTGCAGTCGACTGATCACTGACTTCACAAGGTTTCTTGCCCTCGATTGATTTTTCTACGACTTCAGTAGTCGGAGTTGAGATAGTATTCTGGCCATCTTCAACTTTCACAAGCTCCTGAGCTAATTCCTCTTTCAGTGCTTCTTTTTCTGCATTCTCGCCCTCAGTCTTGATGACTTCAGGTTCAGCCTGCTTCTCTTCTCCAATGTTTTCTTGCACGACCTCCCTTGTTGCTACCTCGACAGTTTTTTCTTCAACAGTAGCATTGTCTCCGGTTTCGGCATGAACTTTCTCGGGATTAGTTGAAAGAACTACTTGTTCTGAACTTGCACTAACTGCAGTATCGTCATTTCCTGCCACAACAGTTGCTTCTGTTTCAACTTCTTTGCTAGTTTCTTCGGCTCCATCCACTTCACTTTTTATCTCCACTTTTTTTGTTACATCTGTTTGTCCCTCTTCCCTTTTCAACTCAGTTTCTGGAACAAATGGCTCTTCTTTTTCCACTTGCTTAATTTCTTCAGATTCTTCTTTCTTTGGCGCTTCAGTTTCAGCAACCACCGCTTCTGCTTCTTCAGCTTTTTTGATCACTGCTTCAGGCTCTTCTGTACTTTTGACTTCGGCTGCTATGGGAACAACTTCAGATGTCTCATGTAGCTTCTCAGTTGCCTCAATTGTTTCTGGTTTTTCAACAGAATCTCTGGCAACTTCAGAATGCTCCGCTGGTTTCACCTCAACCTCTGGAATCACTGTCTTAGGTATTTCATCCGGCTTACTAACATCTGAGTGTTCCTCTTGTTTTGCCTGAGCTTCTAGAATTGCTGTTTCTGGTTCTTTAGCATACGTAATGACCTCAGGCTCGTCTTCTGGTCTCACCTCTGCTTCTGGAACCACTGTTTCTGGTTTCTCATCAGACTTACTGGCCTCAGTTTCATTCTCAACTTTCAACCCAACTACTGGAACTTCTGTTTCTTCTTTATCAGCCACCTTGGTCACCTCAGGTTGGTCCTCTGATTTCAGCTCAACTTCAGAAACAGTTGCCTCTGGTTTTTCAACAGGTTTATCTGTTTCATCCCTTTGTTTATCCGCTTCTTCTTCAACCTTTGGAACTACTGGTTCCGGTTTGTCAACTTCTTCCACTGCCGAATCTCCAATCTCTTTTTCCACAACAACAGTTTCTGCTTCTTTGACAGGAATAGCACTCTCTGATGGCTCATGTGGTTCCTCAGCATATGGAACTGATGGTTCAACAGGAGAATCAACCACCTTGAGCGGCTCCTGTTCTTGCTTCACTTCATTTGCATCTGCTGCTTCCTTTTCCACTTCAACTGTTTCTTTCACTGTTTCCACAACTGGTTGGTTATCAACAGCACTGGATTCTTGCTCAGGTACAACAGGTAATTGTGAATCAGGAACAGTGTCTTTTTCCACCTCAGTTTTAGTTTCAACTGGAATATTTACAGCAGCAGTATCATCAACCTTATTAACAACTGGAGGCTCTTCAAGCTTAACCTCTGGTTCTTCTTCTTCAGGTTTAGAGAGTTTCTCATCTTTGGTCTTTGCCCCTTCATCAACTTTCTTGGTTTCTTGTTCCACAGGCTTTAGTTCCTTATCAGTCACTTTGTTCTCAATAGGCTGCAACGACCGAAAATCAGTTTGATTTTAATGCCCAGTTGTTAAATTCTTACTTCTCTTTCTTTGAGCTATAAAAGATTATGCAGCAGTAGCATAGATACATCTACACATTTATCTAAACAAATCTTTTTAATAATAAGTGCAGCATCAGCCATATTTTCAGCCATGATAGACCATATCAGAATCTCTATTCACAATAATTTATGTTCAGTTACTCAATTTGTTTAATGATAAGGCATTTTATTTGCGAACGTCAGTAGAATAGACTCTAATATCAATGAGCTAAGCTTAGTTCATCCTATTGGCTATCTCCAAGATGGCTTAACACCAAAGAGGACTGAGCAATACCAAGCATCCTAAATGACTCCTTCCGCTAAAACAACGAAGAGGGTTTGAGAATTTTTGGCAATATAAAAGTTGGTTGGTTCTAAAAATCCGAGATTTGTATGAGAGAATATAAATATTATTTAATTTCCGAAAGAAGTAAGTCAATATTGTGGCAGAGAAAGACAGAGTTGAGAAGAAGCTGACTAAGTAAACCCATAAATATTCATTTAATAATGGTTGAGAATTCAGTCCATCAAATATATTCCTAACTTGCGACAGAGAAAACGAAAGATACCGACTTTATTCAAAGAACAAAACTAGTTCAGTCCAAAACACATATTCTAATTCAAGTATCATATGTTGATCGTAATCATTCAGATATACTTCCATAACATCAAGATCATTCATTAGCACCACTTAAATCGAAGATGGTATCATACAACATGTAAAGAAAAGGTTGATCATAATCAGATAAGAACCAATACACAAAAATATAAACATGGTTAATAGATTTATAGATACCTGATCGTCAAGAATCTGATGTGAAGGAGCAGTTTCACTTGTAGCCATGGATACTGAAGCAACAGAATAGAGAGAGAGAGGAGTATTATTTGAGGATGGTGTGTTCAAAGCAGAAAGGCAAGATTGACGAGAAAAGATTCGATCTTTAAGACTGGAAAATAAAAGAAAGTGAGAGAAAAGATGATTAAGAGAGGAAAGTTGGCAGCTAACAATCAAAGAAAGCAAAAGAAAAAGAAAAGACGTTAAAAACAACAAGAGGGAGAAGGAGGACAGGGAAGAACTAAAACAGTGTGTGACAGACTGTATCTCACAACCATCAATCATCAATCTCATTACCATATAAGATTAAATTCTATATTCAACAATTTGAATTATTTGGATCCAATTCATCCACAATTCATTAAAGCACATTAATAAAAGAAATGAAGAGATTAGATAAATAATTAAAGTGAGGAATTTGGAAATGGGGAGCAGACAAAGACGAAGTGTGTTGGGGACCAGAGAACACAAAGAAAGAAAGAAAAATGCTTACTTTTGCGCTGTTAATAACGGTCCTCACTCTATTGTCACCCTCAAATATTAATCTACCACTTTTCATATAATTATTCATAAGTTTACTTTTTTATAAATGCATATAATTTA
>CANYCX012897040.1:0-20348 GCA_948193385.1 Breynia disticha f. nivosa
TATTGAGCACTATTGGATGACTGTCCAACAAGCATTTGAGCTGGCGCTACATCCAACGCATCATACTCCACAAACAATTCAATGAATGACACTCATGGAAAATGTCTCATCACTCTATACATGTTATTGACATTACTATCATCTTCAATCTCATTCAGTCCAAACCAAAGGTTACCGTTTCCATCTACATAGGATTTCTAAATGCAATTCTAGTTATTCTTGCATTCTCATCAATCGCATTCTTGATTATGGTACGTAAAAGATGGTAATACTGCACTTCTTCGGTTAATTGAACAATGATTGAACTTCCACCAACAAAGCAAACACCGGTCTCTCCATTAACAATGCGACCTCCTTAAAATAGTGCTAGTGATTTTGCCATCTCTTTATCTTACAACATAAATAATTTGTATTTGTTCAAATTATTGAATATTCAAGGGTATTATGAAAAAAAAATTATTTCTCCAAAATAAGCAATTTTTTTTCATTTTCCATACTATTTTTCCTAAATAAAAATTTTCCACTTTTACAATGACTCAACTATTAATAAATATGGTTAACTAAAGTCTTTATACCTTCAATACAAACAAGTTTCATTATCACAAAATTTCCTCCAACCATATATGCACATATTTAATTAAATAAAATAAATTGTCAAAAATTACTTTAATTACAGAATACTTACCTAAAAATATAATCAAATTTTTATTATTTTTTTAAAATACAGCAAAATATAATACAACTTGACACTTATGAACACATCAAAATATTCATTTACGTATATAAAAAAAATTGTGTTGTAAAAATTAAATATTACTAGCCACAAGTTTTAATATTTTTTCGCAAAGAACGTCGATGTAGAAATCTAGACAAATTTCGGTTTTCCCTCCACCAAAACAACCAGTTGAGCTCCAACAATTTTCCTGCAATATACAAAAAATTTACATTAACACGTATAAATAACTTCAAAAAATATACAAACTATAATAACAATAAATTCTTTACCAGAATAATACTATGAAATCTTGTACATTTTTCCTGTTATCAAAGGAAATTGTGAAATGTTTTACACAATAGAATGTATGGTTTTCGGAAAAAAAAAAAAAGTAGGATGGCTGCTGCTTCTGCTTGAGTATGTTAGGATGAGAGTGTTTGAGGTTGGGGCTGATCTCGAAAGGTTGAGAGAGTGTGAGGTTGCAGCAGCCTTGTGTTTATTATATAGAGGGATGAACGTGCATTGTCCAAATATAATATCTGCGGAGAACCTGACACATTGTCCTCTTACCGAACTTCTTATTTGCGGAGTCACTGTGGTCGGGTCAAATCATCACGTGAAGAGTCAGAGACACAGCTCATATACCTCAAATCTTATTTTCGGACAGCAATAAACAATCAATTAACAACTCATACTCCGCAAATCTTGTTCTCGGACATTAACAAAACTCCAAAACCTGTCGGAATGTCTTCAAGACCGCGTTAATTGTCGGAAAGTGAGAAATAGTTACTCCGCAGATTTAATTTTTGGACTTAATTAGGCATGTCAGAAACTGACTTCTCCGCAAATTTTAAGTTTGGTTTAACAACAAAACACCCCAAATCAGTAAATACTTTTCCAAACACTCCTTTTCCGTAATTACTTTTTTCAGACACAGTAAAACAATAAAAAGCCCTATAAAATGTGACATATATTTACAAATAATTTGACACACTAATCAGTCATCACTTGCATTTTATTCCTGGTATTTGTCAACAACCACCTATTAGAACAAATCCAACGTCGGATGGAATTGTGTAATTTGTGATGAATTTTGTTGAAAATCAACAAATTACATAATTTCATCCGACGGTTGAATAGTAAAACCAAAACGAACAAGTGATCATTCATTGATTTATAATTTGATTTGATTGAACGGTTGAATTCGATTTTGATAAAACTTGTGTAACGTGTACAATAAATGTTTCATACTTTGAGAGTGGCAAGTCACTATTGCTAAAACTCATACGACGACGTATCTAGAGAGAATAAACTGATTCACGAGAAAATCATTTACCCTTATCATGAATGATTTTCTCGTGACCTAATTAAATTCATCAATCGGCCTTGTCAATTCAAGAATAAAAATCAGAAAGAAAAATAATGATTTTTTAAAGACACATATGTATTTTGCTGCCACATGTCCAACTCTTGATCGTTAATTTTCGCATTAATTTAATTTTTTAGTGTTTACGTCATAAATAATAATATTTAATAAAAACTTCACAAACACAATTATGATATGCGAACTGAAATTACCACACTTATGAATGTCTGAATGTAAAAATGGCGAAATTCATATATTATTTTAGTTAAAGCATTACCTTTTGTGTTAATCAATTGTCAATGCATTAATCCTATTAGTACTATCAGAATCGAATCGGTGATCAAACCAGAAGAAACGTTGAGCGGTTGATTTATTGATCGAACTGATAGTCTATTTATTAATTTTTAAATAATATAAATAAATAAGTTCATATAAATATACAAAATTATTTAATTTTTAATACTTAAAACAAGTTCGATAAATCGGTTCACCGGTTAAAACGGTCTCGGTTAGCCGATTTTCACCGGTTTAATACCGGTCCGCTTGCAAAAACGATTTGAATGTTGAAGCAGGGCTGTACCAATGACCTATTCACCAATTCGATCGGCCTATTCAGTCCGATTTTTATAACATTAAATCTTACATTTCAAACACAATCATGTAGAAATTCAGAAGGACTTTCTCATGATGCTTCTGAAGCAAACACTGGATTATCTACTGTGCATATAATCATGGCTATGTTTGTCTGTACCTTAAGAAACACATTTTATTAAATATATTTTCCATATGATTCACAAACTCGAACCTTTGTCCTGTATAAACATCACCAGCTCATTCCAACTGACAATATATACACATATGATCACGACATTAGATACCAAGTAGCAACAATGCAAGCATAAATGCCCTAACAACACCCTCTAATTTCCCAGATTAGTATGCTTTTCGAACCGAACCAGGCTGCTATGAGGTCCTCTGAACTGACCAAACCAAGTATAGAAGACAATGCATAAAAGCGGATGATATGATCAATCACTGTCGAGATTCAGGGAACCCAGTTTGCCCTAGATTCCCATGCACAGGACCACAGAACCTGAGTTTTGAGTTATTTGATTCTGGTGTGTTTAGTTTCCTGAATCAAGAAAGATGTGTTCGACACTGGATTTCCTGTAGTTCCATTTGGAAACCAGAAGAAGAAAGGTATATATATAGCAACAATGGTGGTTCCTGCTGGTGAACTTGAAACATCAAACTCCATTTTTAGAAACGGTGGTTAAACCAAAATGAGGAGTTGTTACCATATCATTACTGCCTTATTTAAGCAATCAGGTTTGCATGTAGCCATTATTATTTGCTGATGGATTATAGTTATGGTGAAGCAGTATTTAATTTATTAGTACTTGAAACGAAATATTAATTGCCAAAACTGCTGTTGACTGACATATTTACCACAAGAAATATATGATTTTAACTGTCAAAACTTTTGAAATTAACGAGAGGTTCAATTTGACGGAAATTAATTATTAGAAAATATTTATTCATGAAAAAAATTCTAAATTTGCACCATCTTAAGAATCATATTTTTCAATGTTTGATAACGACATGAAAAATTAATCAAAAAATATTTAAAATTCATATCAAATTAAAAATAACAATACATCAAAAATATATTAATGAAATAAATTTTTAAAATTTTTTTAGTTATATATAAACATGTGAAAATAAATAAAAAAATATTTTTCTCACCAAAGGAAATATTTTATTATAAAATAAGCTGTTTAATTTTTTTTTATTTTTTGGTTGACAAAAAGTGACTTTGAAATTACAGTTTAATTTTTTTTCATGGTGGTCCACTGTTTTAAGAGGCTGTAAATTAGGCATATTTTACTGCCAATGTTTTTGATGGTCCACTACTTATAAGAAACTGCAATTGGGCAGATCTACTCTCAGAAGACTGGACATTTGAATTTCAATTATCATAATAAAAGGAACTAGACATTCTGGTCTAAATTACCCGGTATCCCCATCCTCAATGAGAACTAATTTGGGTTTGGAGCGGGAGACACAGTTCCTACTTCATGAGAGCGACTCCGGTGGAATTCGATCATGGAGAACGCCGAGCTGAATCTCACATAAGACTGAGCTGTCAACTCAACCAACGTCTTATGGGTATTAACTCGCTTGAATTAACAGGCCTAATACAGCATTTCACGAGCACCAACAGGTTGTTCAAACATGGAAAACAATTAAGTAACAGCAATTGTAAAGCAAGGAAACGATCTGAAACAAGGTGTGCAGATAGGAAGGAGAATCTAAAGGATCTCATATGGGATTCTCTATCCCAATCCAAAAGCTGAATCTTCAATTAATGGCGCAAAGTAATTTCAAGAAGTTGCAGGCAAAAACTGTGTGTGTGACCCTCTCTGGTATGTAATGCATATGTAAGTTTGTTTCGAGAACTTGCTTGGCTGCTGGAGAGCCCACATGTTCCCTTCAAAGGAAGATGTTCTATAATAAAGAGGAAGAAGACTTAAAGAAAACAAAAAGAATGGAGTTTAAGAGACCAAACTTTGGATCTATCCACATTTTCGTACTTGGACTCACCAACAAATTATATTTCTTTTTGGAGATAATCTAAGTGACATTCTTCTTATATCAGATTGATGCAACTTAGCTGAGTTTATACAAGAGATCATCGCATGCATCGCATAAACTCACGAAATTATGCACACGTGTGCGAGTTTATAAGTGATACAACATATAAAAATTTTTTAATGGAAAATCAATTGGTTCATGCAAACTCCACGATCTAGTTCATTCGGTGTTATAATTAAAATTAAAATGTATCGGCCGGTTGAATCGGTAATCCAGTTGTTGATTCGATCTGCTTTTACCATTCAAACAAGTCTGCAAATGAACCGATATTAAATCGGTGAACAAACAAATCGAACTGATTTAAAACATTGAAAAAAAATTAATAATTTTAGAAATATACATACTTACTTATTTATATTATTTTTATATTATTAGTTCAACTGGTAAACCAATTTTTTAGTTTGATCACCGATTCAATTTTAATACTCTCTCCGTCCCACAAAGATAGACACAGTTTGACTTTTGCAGTTTTTAAGAAATTAGTAGTTGTGGTAGTTAAAATTATTTAAATTATGTGTTATTACTATTAAATCCTTAAAAGTTTTTATTGCGAAAGATCACCATTAAAAATTTTGTTTCATAAATAAGGGTAAGAATGCCAATATTTTTATCATAAATGAGTTTGAAAAGATAAATGTGCTAATATATTGAGACAATATATATAAAAAGTGTGCGTATGTTTGAAGTAGAAAGTAGTAATATTTATCAAACTGCTAATACTGTTATTTTCTTTCCCCAAGAGAATATAATAAACAAATATTTAGTAATATTTTAGTGAGAAATTACGTGTGTTAGTTTCCTTCCCAAGGTGACCCATGAATGATGAAACATCTGAAATCACTTCCTTTAATTTACCTTCTCTATGATCTGAAATTATCATGTGATTATACATTACTGTAACCACAATCACATACTTCCACAGTTCCTTCATATACCATGACAATCAGTCAGAACTATATCCATAAATTTATGTACCAAAAACATTAATGTATGATCAGATTTCAAGATAGAAAAGAAATTAAACTGAAAAATGATCGGATTCTGAACCCTCGACCTGCAAAAGTAAATGCAAAGGCCAGAGAAAGAGCAGAAGACTCGGTAACAGAAACTGACCCCATATTAAGGCTTTGTTAGGTTGAGAACATTATTAAAGTTGTTTGGAAGTACGTTTCAAAGCAAAGAAACAAGATCAAGAACATAAAGTAGAGAGGAATTTGAGAATGTTAATGTTAATATCATCATCATCATCAGCAATCAAGATTTTGAGATAGGATTTCCAGAAAGCCTAAAGGAACTTTGAAGCACACGTCAAGTTTAAGAAGAGAGAGAGAGAAGCTTTGAAATCAGTTATGGAGTCGCTGGTTAATTTGCTGTTCTCAGTGCAGAAAACAAGGAAGTAACTGAAACTAGTACTACTGTACTGAGGACGTTCGCCATAATTATCGAGAAAAAGCTTTTCAAATGCACTGAAATGAAGAAGAAAAAAAACATCTTAATTAATAATATTCCTCACCACCACATTACCACAAACTCTCAACCTCAAACACCAGAAAAAAGGAAGAAAAACCCCTAAAAACTACCCAAATTAAACCCCCTAAAAAATCAACTAATACTTACTACAATAGTCAGCTTTGCAACCTTTCTTCTCCACTTACATTCTCATATGATGAACCACATTGTAACCCTACATAAACTAGGGTTTCTTGCCAAGAGTATGCTTGTTGTTATGCATCCAGACTTTAAGTACATGCCTTTTAACTCCGGTTTCGTTACAAAATTCATTAACAACACCTTCATCGTGCTTTTGAATTCTCCAACCCAATCTCTCAGCTAAACCAAACATTTTCTCCTTCTGTTCTTGAGAAAACTTTGTCCTAAACCTTTTCCTTGCAGAGCCTCCGTGATTTGTCCCATCTTCTTGATCCTCCCTTGAATGCCCTCCGGAAGTGGAGGGCAAAGCCAAGGGTCTCTGGGCAGCTGCCACGTGGATGTAGCCAGTCGGACTCCTATAATAAGGAGCAAACTGCGGGAAATTATGATGCAAAAATACATCTCCAGATGAAGGAGGAGGTGGAAACGACGGTGAAGAAGCCACAGAGTCTTTGCGATGGAAGTTTCTATGGCAGTTACAAGCTGCACATTTTAGAGCATCAAGTGAGTCTTCAGGTCCACCAGGCATGAACTCTCCACACCCATCTACAGCATGCCCTCCGATTCCAACCGCGTGGTTCTTCAAGCATTCTTTGTACTTAGGTTTCTGAGCTGGAGCTAAACCCGAACTGGGTTCTGATATTTTCAGCCTGTTGTTCATCGTCTCGTAAGTCTCTTGCTGTAAATTACCTCCCAGTTCCACTTCCTCCTCTTCTTGATCTTCGAAATCCATTTTTTCTTGAATTCTTTAACTTGGTTTTGTGAAAAAAGTTGGTGAGTGAGGAGAAGATTAGTGAGGAGATAAGAGTGGGGTTGAGAGTGTGGATGTGATTAGTTTAGCACTGTCTCTAGCAAGATTTTGGTTTAAAAAAGGGTTGTTGTTGATATACTTTGTTGGGTTATTATTTATTTTTAATTAAATTTTTTAAGGTAAGGTGAATGATTGTTACAGTGGGTAAAAGAAAGAAGATGGGACTGTGTTATAGACTGAGAGAAAGAAAAAGAAGGAATCCAACGTTTACGCGCATTTTCTCACGCGATCGTTTATCATCGGATTTCTTCTCGCCATGGGGTTTTAATTAGGGGTGAGAAAAAAAATAAATCGATTACTCTGAACTGAAATTAACTCGAAATAAATTGTTTTTAGCGGTTTAGTTTAGAGTTGGTTTGGTTTTTCTTCAATCCGTCAAGTTTGGTTGATTTTGAATTAACAAATTTTCAATCCGAACTCAAACTAAACCGACCATACATACATGCATATATATATATATATATATATTGAATAATATTATAATATGCATCAATAATTTTTTTAAGCATAAATTTGAAGTTTTTATTCAAAAATTTTAATTTTTATAATGTCATATCTAAAATTATAATTTTAATATACTAAAAAGTATCAATAATATGAGTGAAAATATAGTCTTATTAAAAATAAAATAAGAGCGGGTTGAGCGAGTTAAGAGAATTGAATTAAAATAAGTATTTAGTTGCGAATCGTCAATCCGACCAATTCAAACCGTTAAAAGTAGTATAGTTGGTTTAACCTTAATTTAGTTTAATTTGTCATCTTTTTAACTCGCCGTTATCAGTTTAGTCTGAAAATACTTCTTACCATTATTCACCATAATTTTAATATGCTCACTTTGGTGAATTTTATTATGAGTTCACTTGTATTATTGAAATTACATAAATTATATAAAATAAATATTTTTATTAAATAAAATAAATATTTTATTTTTATTGTATGTAATGATGAGTAATTATAGTTTATTATCTGATCGATTTTTTTAAAAGAACTCATAGTAAAAATTCCGTTCACTCTTCTTCTCTAGCATCTTCACACTTGTGCTATGCACGTGTTGGCTTTCCTCCGAGGACAAGTGTGTGTTATTACTATGGTTGTAAATAATGTAACTATCCTAATCAATTTATATGTATAAATTCAATATAATATTAAAAACTGTGCTTGAATTTTGACAAATTAGTTGTGCCAATCCTTATGAGTTTTTAATTTTACTAGGCTGTAATAAAATAATATTTTTTATATTTTAAAACAATTGTCACTTATAATTATTTTATATATTTTTTAAATATTCACATAATAATTTTATTTTTTAATGATTTTTGCGTCGTTTTCATACAATTATATTCGAAATATATTTTATGCATTCTTCATATTTTTATTTAGTTTTTATACAATTATACTCTAAATATACTATTTTCTTTGTTAATAAAATTTAGGGTGAAATGATAATGCTCAATTCAAGGTCAAGAAAAGTAGTTATTGGGTTCAGAAAATATTTACAGTGCTACTTATATATGTCTAAGTTTAAGGAGATCACCGAAAATTTAAGCCTGCGATTGTTAGGAATAGCCCTATGGGGTTAAAGGTGGTGTTTTGTTTTTTTTTTTGTCTGAGCCCTGGTTTCTCCGATCCACTAGGCCGAGACTAATCCGGTTCGGAGATGGTCCCGAGTGGTTAGATTTTAATCCCCTCCCAAACGGCGTTGCGGGAGATCGAACCGTAGTCCGCCCTATCAAGTTCAGCCTCAGACATCACTGAACCAAGACACGTTTAGTTCTTTGTTGAAGTATTTTTACAAGTAGAGGGGTGGCGCGTGCAAAGGCGCGTGAAAAGCCAATATGAAAGCGTGGGAAAGTGGGGGGTTATTACAGGGGAAGGGAGTGGATAAAGACACGGAATTACATAAGAGGAAAGCAAATAAAGTTGGCGGCATTTAAGGCTGTGGTTTCCGACACGAGTGACGCGCGTCTGGCGTCAACGTGCATTTATGTTTACTTTGTCCTTAGAACTGAGAAAACAAGGAGGACCAGATAAGGAGTGAGGTTGACTAGGACATTCGCAAATCAATGTGCGTGCACTCCACGCTCTGATGGGGTCTCATATGAAGAGTCCCCATCTTACCAACCATACAGGAGACATCATCCCACAAAAACACCACCGAAGACACCAGAGAGGGTCCTATGAAAGATAATACGAAAATTATTAAATTAAAATTAATAAAAATAATATTAAAATAAATTATTAAATATTACATTAGCATCGTAAAATACGATATAATATGCAATGCTTTATTCATATATTATGAGAATAGTGAGAATAAAATTAAAATATGTAATATATATATGTTTAGATTTTTTTTATTAATTTGTGTTTTTGAGTGATAAAAAGTGTACAAATTGATTTAATTTCTTTTATCTAAGACAAAAACAGCATGATTTGTAAGAAAGAATTAAAAAATAAAATATTTTTTCGCTAATATATTATATGTATACTTCTTTTTAGCCATTGTGTTTTTTAAATAATTATAATAGTTCCAAAATTTTTTATAAATTAATTCAATTATTTTTTTTAATTTTATTCACGTGGTATTTGTTATTTAAAATTCTATGGACCATAAAAAATTAAATTATGGACGCACATATCAGTAAGATTAATAAAAATCTTAATTTAAATTAATTTATAAAAAATTCGAAAACCACTGCAATTGTTTAAAAAAAATCACAGCAAATACATATATATAAAACACAAAAAGGAGCCAAAGAAGACAACCAGAAGGAGGGACACCTGATGGTGAGGGGACGTCGCTGCCTGACATTAACATATATAGAGAGAGAGAGAGCTTAGCGAGAGTATCCCGTCGTCAATGTCAGCTCTTCGGAAACAACTTTTCCTCACATAACACTCCAAATTATACAGTCATCCTCACCATTTTTTTATCCTGAATCCATTTCAGGTGACCTGAACAGACTTCCTCTTCTTTTCCTTGTCCAGATAATATCTGAATTGCATCCACTGCCGATAATGACTTGTTGCCCTAACCAACAAGATACAACCAACTTCACACAAAATCTTCTATCTCCCAAACGGAAATACGGTACCGTTTAGGTAGGTTTAGATTGTCACATGCATAGCCATGGAGTGAAAGACAAGTTGTAAATAAAACTATTCGATACAGAAAGAGAGAGGGAAAGAGAGAGAGAGAAAAATGCGGAGAAAGGGTCTGAGATTGTGACAAGACATGAAAAAGAATGGCAACACTGCGATTTCCATTACCATTTCTACATATTCTCTTGCAGCTTTTCTTCACTAATCTTGCTGGATAACTTGATTATAAGATTATAAAGAAGGAAATACAGAAACAATGAAGAGCGTGGCCCCCATTTCTGCTTCCTTTGCACCATAATATGCATGCTATGTTCAATGCAGTATCCACCAACACCAACATATACACATATCTCTGCACAACTCATTTCAATTATTTGTTTCGTTTTGTTTGTTATATGTTGTTGGTGTTTTCTTCATCTTCTTTTCTTTACGTTTCTTTGCTCATATGTCATATTATTACAGCTCACTTGCCTGAATCTACTCGAGCAATCGAGTTGTTGTTCAATGGTAAGGAGTTTTAATGCTTTCTAGTCTTAAAATAAATGTCGTTTAAAGTTTTGTATACGAATTAAAATATATTTAATATATATAAAAATATCTAAGTTTGCATTTTAATATTGATTTTTGGTTGGAGCAGTTTTATAAGTGTACAACTCGTTGAGTGTTTTATCTG
The DNA here is from genome assembly GCA_948193385.1 of Breynia disticha f. nivosa. NCBI lineage: Eukaryota > Viridiplantae > Streptophyta > Magnoliopsida > Malpighiales > Phyllanthaceae > Breynia > Breynia disticha. The sequence continues at coordinate 10,973 of CANYCX012897040.1, forward strand.
CCAATAAAAATGGCCGAAAAAAAATGATTTTCTGTTGACGGCCGCAAAAAACCGCCGCAAAAGAATATAGAGGGGTTCACTGGAGGCGGTTTTGTGTCGGTTTTAATTTCACCGCTAAGCTTTCGCCCTGCGTAAAACCGCCGCTAACTTAAAAAAATCGCCGCCAGAAAACTTTTTCTTATAGTGTGAGCTGTGAGGAGACAATGGGAATTTTAACAACCTCACGATGAGAATGTCATTCTAATTTCAATAAAATATATTTCTACCATTTGAATTGATAAAACATATTTTCTTGTATTAACAATATTATTTATTGTAATATAAATTAAATTATGAGAATAATATGAAAAATAAATAAAAATTTTTAATTTTATAAAATTATTTTTTTTTTTAAATTAAATTAATTTTACAAACATGATAATTATTTAAGAATGGAGGGAGAAATATATACCGAATAATATTAATTTTGTGAAACAAACATACTTATAACGATTCTTGTAAACATAAAGGAAAAAGATATCATTTCAGTCTATAGCAATCAGCAGTAAAGACTGCCAAAATATTCTTAGCATAGAAATAGAGTTGAACAATAGCGGTGTAAATGTGCGTGGCAAAAGATTCGGTTCGGTTCGAGTTCGAACTCGTAAATTTTTAACGAACTGAGATTAAACATTTCATGATTCTGCTAAAATCGATTACTGTCCTATCGAACAGTGTCCTGAAAGAAATGGAAAATGCTTGGAAAAAAGAAAAAAGAGAGATAGAAAATGTATGATTAGGATATGGAACTCGACAAATGAGCTAAAGTAACCAATCTATTTATGGAACTTATAATTATAACCTATAGAACAGTTAGGTCCCAAGGGGAGAGTGACCACCATGTTCGTAAAATCTGACTAAAGACTTTGATTATAGAGAAGATGATGAAAACAGAATCATTTCAATGAACAATGATTCAATAAACAGTTGATTTGCATACTCAACAAACTAAAATTTTCTCATCAACCCAACCTTCAAATAAGATTGTTTTTTTCGTCTGAGTCTCGTATCTCAACTCACTGAGCCGGGACTAATTTAGTTTGGGTGGTTAGGTTTCATTCCTCTCCTAAGTGGTGCTGTGGGGATCGAATCCCTTTCCACCCTATCAAGTTCAGCTTCAATCACCACTGAACTAAGACACGCTTGATTTGAAATAAGATTGAAATAAGAATGTTGATTCGTATTAGTTGTGTCGTAATTGTGTGGTATTATTTTTATTTGTGACATAAATGTTATAGAAATTAAATTCATATAATTGGTATCGTATCTTAAATGTGCACTCACAAACTGTGTTACCGTGTTAGAAATTAGGATAAAAAGATGCATGCAAGCATGATTAACATAAACAATGGACCTCAGAAACAAAACAATAAAGCTTTGGTAAACGTGAATAGTTGATTTATTTTCTTGGTCAAAAAAATGTGAATAGTTAATTAAAGTCATAGTCGTTGTAACTTTGAATGAATGCTCACATTAAATATTTTTAGTATGGCAAGAAGATTTAACATTTCTTTTTTGGTTGAATTGTTATTTTTCTTGTTTGTTTTAGTTGTTGTTATGCCCCATAATAAGCCTAAAAAAAGTTTCTAAATATAATAAAAACTTGTGATAAATGAAATTAATAAAAAAGTTTATTAAGTTCTAGAATATAAGATATCGAATATCTTATTTTACAAACTTTATACGTTCAAACTCAAAAAAGAATTATTATTAGTATCATCATTTCTTCATAAATAAAATCTCAATTATTCACTCGAAGCTATGGTGTATAAAATATTGATATTCAACTATTATTCTCTCTTTTATTTTACTGATTAAGTATTAGAATGTAATTGAGGGATAGAAGAACCCTCTACTTTGAATTTGATCTTTTTTGAAGAATGTAACTAAGAAACAACGATTAATCTTTATTGTTGTTGAAACGACAACATTTGACGCCCTTTGTGAGAATTACATAAAAAAAATCTTTAAAAAGAAGTTGTGTCACTAACAAGATGGTACAGACAAGATCTCAGACAGGAAGTCACCGAGAAAGAATCCAAGAGGAGGACAACCATTCAATTCTTCCAGGAGCAAAAAACTCTAGAGCACCCATATGTTCAAACTACTGCAATTCCTCGTACGAAGAGACCCATCAATTTCTTTGAAAGATATTTGAGGCAAAGATATTGGTTTCTCAAATGAATATCTCACAACCAGCTGCAATTGATGTTGCTGAGAGGCAAGAAACACACGTGCGAGGAATTCAAACGCATCTGACCTAATCAGGCAGCTACTGAAAGCGAGACATACATTTACAGTGGTAGATACAAAATGTTAAGGGGAAGAGAGAAGAAATCTTCCTCAAATGTAAAGGGAAAGATACCAAGAAGGGGCAGAAAGCACTAAAAGGGAGTAAAGGCAGTAGAATCGGGAGAACATTTGATATTAACTGCTAAAGAAGTTATTTATCAACGCATTCATGATCAATAACAAAAAAAAGGAAGAATGTCAGTCACTTATATGTACAGTTTACATAAAGTAAAATTACATTTCACTTAATAAATCAAAACTTCAATTTATTTTCTCCGTATCTAATAGTCGCACTTCATTACCTCATCGAGCTCTTTTTTAAGAGACTCGTACTAAAACTCTCCGAAAAAGGAAGTAAACCCTTTTTAAGAAACGATAAGATAAGGTGTTTCAATGTCGAGATTCCAAGTCAAAAAAACAGGTGATTAGAGATTCGAATAACGTAGAATGTGGTCCATTATTGCAAACACAAAGTGAAACCCTAATTGCTTCTTTAGGGGAAAATGAGAATTGAGCTGGTTCCCATTAGACTGGTTGGGGAGCTGCGTTGTGTTGAGGAAGAGAATGTCTGTCTGGTAATAATGATTTGTGTTGCTTCAAACCTCAAACAAATGTGAGGAAGAAAAGTGGGAATTCTCACTTTCACTAACAGATGTTTCAACAAAAGTGTAATCTTCAGACATGACGTTCGCGCGTGCAAAGGAACATTGGTTTTAGTGGGACATTTTAGAATCTAAAAACAAACAGACATGCGTTTTTCCTTTGGACTTTAATCTTAAAAACGTGCTTTTTAAACAGTCGTGATTGTGAGTTTTTTTTTTTTTCGACAGCGATATATTCTAGGCACCCCAGACTAATCATCGTTTCAGTTGGGCAGAACTACAAAGGCGGCAAAGCTCTCCCAACCGAGTTTTAACGTTGTTGCATACTCAGAACTTGAACTTGAGATCTTTAGCTAAGTTAGAACAAATTCACACCAGTTGATTTACGTAGTTGTGATAGTGAGTGAGTGTGGATCCATTATGAGAATATTATGGGGTCATAATTAGCATAATCTAAATGGAGTTATCGAGTCTTAATCGGTTGCCGAAAGTTTTCTAAGACATCTCCGCTGCCCCACTTCTGGGTCACGTCAATGATTTAAAGTAACAAAAACATATATATATATTGGAGCATCCTAATAATTAGAACTGTGTTTTTTTTATTCAATTAGAACGGTGCTAAACGGATCATAATTATATCGTATTATTTTCTGTTAAATATTATTATTTATGAATTAGACATTATAAAAATAAAATTTGTATTATTTATATGGTGTCATAAATATGTACTCACAAATTTTATTATCGTGTCAAAAATTAAAAACTCTACCAACAATAGTCTTAAATCATCTGTAAAATATTATTCTTAACCAACCACACTCTTAACAATCTAACAACTCTCTTTATTTCGCTCTTCATAAAATTATATTTTAATATTTTATTAATTTTATAACTAATTATTAATGTATTATTTTACACCACTCTTTAAAAAAATAATAAAATATATTAAAAGAGTTGGTTTTAACTCTCTAAAAAATCAGTTTACGTAAAGAGCAAGCAGATAATTAGGTAACTATGAAGGTTTGAGTTTGAAATTATAAGAATGTCAGGGTATTTTTGTTCATTTTTGTTTATGTCCGTTCAACGTTAGTCAATTATACAAATGCCCGATTTTATGTTTTAAATTGCAAAAATGTCACCTTTTATTCTCTCTAAGAATGAACAATAATGAACAACAATGAACACTAAACACATAACCTGACATTTTTACAATTGTAAACTTGAAATTGGGCATTCATATAATTGACCAACGTTGAACGGGTATAAACAAAAATGAACAAACATACCCTTGTGTTCCTACAATTGAAAACACAAAAATGAACATTCCTCTAATTTTCAGAATAAAATTATTTTGTATGTGATGTGTATCACCACTGTTTGAAGAAAATAAGCCCATTTTATATAAATGTGAACAGAGTTTCTGTTATGAAAGAATATTTTTTTATATACTCATCAATAAAATAAATACGGATTAATCAAAGAATATAGGAGCCTACTTTGTAACGACAATCTGTCTAAATTTATTCACGATCATCCTCTCCATTGTATGCTTATTAGTTCTACTCCCATATACATAAATGCACACAGCTTTCAAACAGCTGCATCATATTATATTAATTGATCATGTATAGAAAATGTATGCATTTCTCTAGTTTCTGCAGAAAACTAACCTCCCCATTTTAGCCCATAAGATGGCCATAACTCAGATTTTACACAAACGTATTTAATGCCAGTAATATCAACACAGCAGCAAAACAAGTAGAGGAGTGTGAGGTTTGCTAAATTGATTGATTAAATAAATGGTAAATCGCAACTAATCTTATCAGATAATTGCACAACTTGAAGTTTTTAATCATATTGTACCATTCAATATTACAACTACATGAATTGAGAAAGAAAAATGTGCTATTGCATATCTTCCTAATGGTCCTTTTAGAAACACGATGGATGATCTCTGCACTCAGCTAGTTTCAGGAATAAAGAAGCTTTCTAAAAAAAAGTGCCATTACATATCTTCCTAATGGTCCTTTCAGGAACGTTTAAGGTTGTCGTAGAGAGGCACAAGATGGTGAAAGAGTAAATGTCACACATCTCGTAGATTTTGGGATTCTAAAGAATCCTGTAGATTTTTCACAGCATTGTCATAGTTTAAGAAGCCCATAAACCAAAATTCATGATTATCAACAGAGATAACCTGGATGTATTTCTCTGAAGTATTGGTCCGGCTTGTTGAAGGATGCACTGCTTTGAGCTGATGCAAGGGGATAACCACCTGTTTAGGAAACAAAATGAGTCCAAATATAATAACGGATTGTCTCATATAAGAGAACATGGAAGACAAATCCAACACTTTGCATATTCAGGAAATTGCGAGGCTCAAAGGACGAGTCCCTGCTGTCGTTCCGTGTCCCCTGATAACCGTTAGACATTTTTTTGCCCCCAAAAGCCATAAATGGAATAAATGTTGAATAATACTTTCGAAAATGTCAATGACAGTCATAAGCAGTCATAAAACGGCTAGTTTTTTCTTATAAATTGCCTTATTAATTCATTTTGTTTCACTTCTGCTCATAACTCTCTCAGAATCTCTCAAATTTAACAAAAAATGAATCTAAGCACATGTTCTTCCTAATCTTCTTCACGACCTCAATAACAATCTTCACCAATTTAGCCAAATGAAATGGATTCAAATTTATTTTGGAATTGTACGAGGTATATTCACATTTATTTTGGAATTGTATGAGGTATATTATTCTCAATTTTTTCCAACAAATTTACCTAAAATTTTTTCTCAACAATTCCTCATTTCATATCCACTGTGGGGGGTTCCAAAATCTCCTTCTAGAATAATCCAGACATGGACAACTCATCTTTTATGGAGAACATTTCATGATTCAAATAAACAAAAAAATCTTTCTTCTTCAACTTGCCAAGAGAACAAAGAGCCTAAGAGAAAAGGGCCGTGGTCACAACAAATATATTTCTTGTTAAGTGTTGGATATCAATTTTAGAGGATGTCATAGACGGTATGGATTACTGAAAATGCATAATGCAACACTAAAACGAGAATAAGAAAGTGAACAAGAAACCTTCAAATCTATTAAAAATCACCAGTACTCCAACAAAAAAGTAAGTAGATTTAATAATAGCATCTACCAGTTCCCTGAAATGAATGAGGGTTCAGGGTGGAGTGTTGACACTTTTATGTATCATGCCTAGAAGATGTATGGGGAGGAGATGAAAATGATAAACCCAAACATAGAAAATACTTTGGATTGCATCTTTAAAATGGGAAGTAGGCATGATAGACCTTTTTTGGAGCAACCGTGGTCCTAAAAAGACCAGAGTCTATGGAGCTGAGGGTCACACTACCTTTAGCTTTATTGACCTCGATATAGAGAAATAAATAGAGGCTTCCACAAATGCAAAGGCCAATATAGCAAAAGGCATCCAAATTGAAAGCCAAGAATCCTAAGAATTAAAAGGCCCCATGAAGACATGATAAAGGATGTCAAGAAACAGGTTGCAGATATGAAGGAACAAATGACCAAGGAAAAAGAAGAGAAACAAATGGCCAAACAGGTATGTCTCCAAAAGGAAGAGCGGCGTCGTCAAGAACACCTTGTATAACAAGAGCATTTTGAAAATCAGATTTTGAAGCATGACACTTTCAAAATGACACCATATCAACTCTAAATTCACAATGCTATGGTGGAAACAATAATAAGAATGGGTGATAATTACTATTTTTTGTATTTTTATTAAGTTTTTGTAATTTTAACTAATGTAATTTTGTGAATTTATAATAGGAATAGGATTAAAAGCTCATGCAAAGTTCAGACTACCAAACATACAGATTGACTGATATAAAATTGCCATATTAGCAACGAAATAAACCTTACAGTTGAAAGAGAACCTTAAATTGCAGTCCAATTTAACGACATACCTTATAATAGCTCCATTCAGTTTGCCCACCAGATTTATATGATAAGGGATTGTCACTGCAGAAGGCAAGCTTTGCTGTTGATACGTACAAGATCCCCATAACTGGACCAGCTGAAGTTGATAGGAAGCATGCAAAAGAATTTTCGAGTTGTTCCTCAGGGACCGTTTCAAATGTCTGCCGAAAGATCTTCTCATAACCACCTTCTGCTAGAACCTTAGTTCCCTGTGCAATTCTTCCAAGGGCAGCATCAGCAAAACTTGGTCCTGTTTTCGCTATATCGACAAAAATGAAATGCAAATCATCAATCATATTCAAAATATCAATAAATCTTACAATATTATAAAACAACAAAACATCAGCATATAAATTTTCACATGATTTTGCAGTCAGGAACATATGGCAGGAAAAGGCAGTAGCAATACATTATCATAATACCATCCACAAAGCTAATGATGATACCCGCTACTAAAAAACTACACCAAAAACCTTTTAAATAATTACACTATATACAGAAAAATTGCCAAAAAATGCATGTATCCCACAACATAAAACAAACCAAACAAGACAACCACAACAACACATCAACCACCAAACATCTTTTTCTTAAACTGAGCCAATCATCTAATTAGCACAATCATAACCACTTTGGCAATAACAACATTTTGCATATTCAGGAAATTGCGAGGCTCAAAGGACGTGTCACTCTCTCTACTTATTTTCCCATTATGTAATGTACCAATCTACATCTGCTATCTAAAAAAACACATTCTTACAATGCTGCCACGTGTTTCCGGCGAGATCCTCCGCTTTCTTCGTAGCTTCCCCCACCTTCTTCCCCCATCTCCCCAACACATCCTTCACCGTCCCCATCGTCTCTGCACACACACAATCATCGTCACAATCAAAACCGTAATTACACACATTAATCCATCCAAACATAAAAATAAATAAATTAATCATTACCTTTGAACGAAAACGACGCCGTTTGTGAAGCCGGTGATGACGTCACATAAGGATTCGAGGCGTCGTGATAAGCACTATTAAAACTACTATCATTTTTATTAATATTGTTATTGTCGTTGGTGTTATTGTCATTACGAGATTCGGTTACCAAATCGGGGCTCCAATGAACCGATTTCCTAGCGGATCCAGAGGGCGTGGAAGTTTGTTGGTCGGTGCTTGCGACGTCATCAGGTTGAGAGTCGGACATGACGAAAGTGCCGCCGGTGGCGTCTCCGTTCGTATGATCGGGGTGGAGGTGTTGGGGTTTGGGGTCCGGATCGGGTTTCGGAGATTGGTCCATGTGGAGAGTAGAAGGTTGGGTGGATTTGTGGAGGTTTTCTGATTTCTGAAATTGAAATTTGAGGGAAAGGAAGGAAAGTTACCAATGAGATTTGCCTTTTTTTAGCGCCAACAAATTTTTTTCTTCCCTGGCTTCATTGTCTGGTCGTTTTACTTTTTGACCTTCTTTCTTTTTTCTGCAAATATTTTTGCTGTCTTTATTTACAGAGTATTATTTGTCACGAATAATGTTGGTTTAACCATTTATCGGTAAAACCCTCGTCCGTGGGTTCAGCGGTTAAGGGAATTTTTGCTGTCTTTATTTACAGAGTATTATTTGTCACGAATAATGTTGGTCTAACCATTTATCGGTAAACCCCTCGTCCGTGGGTTCAGCGGTTAAGGTGTCAAACCCCTTTCTTGGTGATCGTGGGTTCGATCCTCCGTAGCGGCGCTGGGGAGGCATACAGGTTTTAACCTATCGGTTCGCCGGGACTAACCGAAAGGCGTCTCCCTGCCCTTGGTTTGTGGGTTAGCCCGACCCCTTTCTTAAAATTTTGTAACAAACAAAAACCATTTATCTGTAAAAAGATCAATCAGCACACCTATATTCTGTTCATTTGATGAAAATCAATTTTTTTTGGAAAGTATTTTTCATCTTTATAATTTTATTTTTTGAAATCATATTTTTTGTTATTTCATATTCAAATATTTAAAAATATAAAAAAATATAATTCTACAGTTTAGATAAAAATATTTTCTTTAAAAATATGTTAAGTAATTATTTTCAATTTTGTTAGCTTATTTTCTTTTGGTAATAAATGTTGAAAAATTAGAACAAATTTTATCAGAAAACAAATTTCTCCAAACAAACGGGACCTAAGAGTGCAGAAAATTTTCTTGGCTTCATAGGAAAAGCATAAAGATTAAAAAAAAATAATTATTTTGGTCCAAAAATATATAAAATTCGAGGGACATGCTATTTACAAATTGAACACTTAATCAGACAATAATTAATATTATTACGTATGATAAAAAAATAAATTTTTATTTTATTTTATTAAAAATATTTTAATCTAAAATAATTTATAAAATTTAATAAAATAAAATATTATTTAGTAAATATAATTCTCATATTAAAAATTACTTACAATTGACGTTGTTTTTAAGTAACTAAAGATTATCATTTATTAAAAAAAAAGCATAAAATTTAGGT
>CANYCX012897323.1:0-10333 GCA_948193385.1 Breynia disticha f. nivosa
CTCAACTACGCCCAAAAATTAGGCACTGCTAGTGAGTAGTGACCCGATGCTATAAGGAAAAAGTGCCTAAAACGATCATATTCATGATTCTTTTCTAACTCTTATTTCTAATTCGTTTTCAAAATATATTTTATGAGAAGAGGTTTGTTACTCGTTATACATTGAGCATGTCAACATAATCTAGTCAATGTGACAACTCTTATTGTTTCAGTGTGATTTATCACGTTGATTAAAGTGGTTCCATGCTGAGTTGTCCGACCCTTTGCTGCATTTGTGGATTCATCCCAGGGCATTACAAAAAAAAATGTAATGAATTTAACACGTTCAACACATCTCTAGCCTTTAATGTAAATCGAATCAGTTTAATAGACAAATTGTCGAATTTTCCATTCGACCAACTGAATCAATCTAGGTTTTAAAACACTGCAATCTATTCCTATCATAATTACGATTCAATTTGTCTAAACCTAATTTTAATGCATCTTCGATCTTTAATGTAAATTCAAAATTCCTTTTGTTTTGAAATATAAAAGAATTCATGGTAGTGGCATGACATAAAGTGTAAGTAGGTTGAGCAATTATATGCGAAGGCTATGTTAATATATTTGTTTAAAGCATAAATGAAGGTCATGTTAACATTGACTTGGTAGCGATTCAAGCTAATAATGTCAATGTTGGGTTGGTGTAGAAACACTTGTAAGATGTGAACTTCAAATTTCTGCCTACTTCCATTACATAACCAAAAACAAATGAACTTCAAATTTCTGTCTACTTCCATTACATAACAAATTATACTTCGATTTGCAACAACCTTGACCAAATCCAAATATGTTTTGTTCTTTCCCACATTATTATATGTTAAGTTGTTCGAAAAATTTAGTGCATAATCGTCTGTAACCCATTACTTTTTTTAGGACAATGATACATATTAACGTATGACTAAACCAATTTTATTGAGCTTTAAGAAGTCATCTGCATAACAACATTCACCAAATCCATACCACACCACATGTAATGAAATTAAAAATATTTTTAAAGAATAAAAACAAAAGAGTTAAAAATAGTTCAAGAAAAATACAATAAAGAAACAGTACAATATAAAAATAAATGATAAAAAATAACTAAAATAATAAATACGATAAAAAAAGGACTGACTGCTCACCTCCCTCTCTAGTTCTGTCATTGCACACCACTTCAACAACTTCATTAAATTAAGAAACACGTACTCCCTAACACAATACTAAATGTTTTGCCCTACTTTATTTGTTCTTCTTAATGATCATTTCAAAACATTATGACATTTCCAAATCTTTCAAAATAAATATATGAGTTTTTACCTATTTATACACAAATTAATCTACTCAAGTTATACTAATTAGATTCATGTCTAGTCGATCTCAACATGGATGAGATGTACACAACAGCGAAATGGATGGAAATAAATTTTGTTTCTATGTTTTGATTTTGATTTTTATATTTTAACAAATGTAGTTTACATTTTTGTTCTTTAAACTGGGCCTTTTTTGTTTACACTGTTCATCTTTCTTTTTCACTTTATACCACATAATTAATTATGAGAAAAGGATATAATTACTACTTTAAATTATCAAAATTCCTTTGCTATCGTACCATTTAAGTTATTTCTTAAAATATCACTTTTTTGAAACATATACCACAGAATATCACATATATAAAATAAAAAAAAAGGTCATTTTTTCATTAAAATAGTAAACATCAGTCATTCTTGATTATCTATTCTTAATCACATCCAGTAACTTAATATTCGTAAATCACATAAAAACAAACCTCATTCTCAATCAAACCAAACAAAATTAGTGGAAATAGCACCTTCAGAAGATTTGTTTTTCTCCCAATCCTCTCCCCTTCCTTCCTTTTTTTTCTTTGAATTCTTTTATTTATCCCCTTTCACTTTTTATTTTGCCTACTCCTATCATTTTAATTTACAGGACGCCCTCGCCGTGTCCATTGCCTCCGTTCATCTGCTAACTACGCCTCTCTTCGCTATCGCGTCTCCATGGTTTCTAGTAAGATCGTTGTGCTAACACATTTAACTTCAAAGAAACAAGTGAATATTAATTTATATTGATGCTTAATCAGTGCTTTTAGTTATTGTGAGTTGTTGTTTGAGATTTAAAAATCTGGTGAGGTGTACAACAATTGAAGCAGAGAAATCATCTATTGAAAAAAAGGCTGAGTATTTTGTTAGATTAAGTGTTAGTAATGTATGGTTGATATTGTGTCTTGCTGATGAGGTGTTGGCAATGAGTGATAATGTTCTTTTTTTTACAGAAAGAAGGAATACAAGAACAATACAAACATTTCGGTCAAATTTTAATTCTGTGCTGACGAAAAGAGCAAGCCCTGCGTTGGTAAAAAAAAGGTATTGAATGTAAGTTTTTGACGTAAGAGATGTAAACAAATTTTGTAATTTGTAATTTTTATCATTTTTGTTAATTTTTTATAAATAATAAATAAAATGCAGGTATATATGTTATCAATCCTTTTTTAAGAAAAATTTAAGAAAGGGATCGGACTAGCCCACGAACCAGCAAGTTATAGTCTATGTCTCTCGTAGAGTCTCTACGGAGCCAAAGATCGAACTCTGCATCCTCAATGTGCTGGTTGACCCATTTTACCTTGAACCCATAGACGAAGGGTATAAAACCTCCATGTTAATAGGGAAATGGCAAAATGTAAAGTAGTAGATGGAATGAATTTATTTTCAAGGTGAAATGAAGTCCCATTCAAATAACTTGGTCAATCTATTTTTTTATACACATACTCTTCTAATTTTTAAACAAAATGAGTAGTGATTTTTTATTTGAGAAAGCTAAAACTCACTCTCTTAATTTATTTTATTATGTTTTTAAAAAATAGTATGAAGAGTGGTATATTAATGATTAGTAATAATTATTAATTCTGTTAATAAAATATTAAAAATGAGCAGTGTAAAGAATAGTATAAAGAGTATTGTTGAGAGATTTATAATTTTGAGAGTGGTTAATTAAGATAATGAACAAAAATAATATTTAAAAAAAAAATTTAAGAGAGCATTATTAAAGATGTTCTAAATATGAAATAATATTTCGATTAGATTAAGAGAAAAGGAGTCTATACTCTCTACAACATTATAAACTATAAAGAATGATACTCTTCAGTTCCAGATTATATGTTATTTAAAATTTTATACAGTAATTAAGAATAGAATTAATATGTCTTCATAAATATTATTTTCGATTTATCAGATAGTTTTTCACCGAATTAACTGATTAACCTAACTCCTTATATTTAACCAACCCAGACTAAACCGATTTTTCAGTCGATTAATTCCTAATTTTATATAGGTTATGATATTTTCACAATAATAAATAAGAATTTATAAAAAAAAAGGAGAAAAGATTGCGTATAACTAAATATGTTTCTCCTATGTATTCCATCTGGGGTACAATTGTTCAGGATTGTATAGAATTGATGTCGTCTCTGTCAAATGTTAGAGTCGAGTTTGTAAAGAGAACTGTGAATGGTGTGGCACATAGTCTTGCTAGAGCTGCACATTCTTTTTCAGGTCTCTATGTTTGGGGTCTATCTCCACCAGATTTTCTTCTTCCTCTCATTTTAGAGGAAATGAGGTAATAAAATACCTGTTACCTTCAAAAAAACTAAATATGTTTGAATTGAGCATATTTTATATAGGCTATTATATTTACAATTTGAAACTTGAAAATTCACATTGTTATGTATAAAACAATATTTCGACAATAGAGTCAGTAAAATAAATCTGACAGAGGATCCATGTTTGTGTAATTTCATTTTATTTGATTGGGTTGTAATTGGGCCTGGACTTTGAAACCTTGGGCCTGGTGTGTGCTCTGTTAGCCCACACTTCTATTTCAAACCATATGAACTGCACTACAAATTGAGTGGTTAGGGCTCATCCTCCCTTAACCAAGATCCAGGGTTCGAATCCTGGCTTGGGTATAGAACGAGTTAAAACCTCTGGCCAGCTGTCCTACCCTTGAGGTACCTGCAAATTAGCGAGCGAGGATTAGTCCGAGTGTGAAAACCTCGGGACACCTCGTGCTCAGGCATAAAAAAAACATTGGTTGGTTGAGAACACTTCTAATAAATTTTTGAGTTATTTGCAGATTCACATTCTTAACAGTCCATTGGCAGATGCAGAGCTATGTCTTCGTACGTGTTGGATGATTTGGAATAATCGAAATTATTTGGTTTGGAGCATACCATTCATATTAGCAACAACCTTTTTGCTTCAAGCAAAATTGTATCTCCAACAAAGGCAAGCGTCACACCATTGGTGCAAGCAAGCTCCTCTCTTCCAAGGTCAAAATTAAGTCACTCCTGGACCTATTCCATCATCGGTCAATTGAAAACCAATGTTGATGTTGCCATGTTCAAAGATCACAATAGAACTAGCTTTTAGTGCAAATACGTAGACTGTGTTACTGTGTCTCTTTTAGTTCTCCTTCGTGTGTTATCTCCCGAAGCTATTGGAATTATAGGAATGCTAAGTTAGATAAAACATAACAAATGTAATTGAATTTATTCACAAACGTTAAACGAGTATGTTTATGAATTTTCGAGTCAAGTACCATTTTATTCAGACTCGACTCATTTAATCATTTAAACCTAATATATTAATCACAAATATACCCAATTATAAATGAACTAAATTCAAACGAACTTTTATTGAACTCGAACTCAAATAACTAGCAGACAGCTCCACTAGTTTAGAGCAATAGTGCTCGATGGAAATTAGAGATTCGTACTATATATATAATAGGTCACATGGTGACAATTGACAAACTAAGTAGCCACACACCCATTCTTGAATTGCACAACCAAAAAATAAAAAGCCCATTCACACCTTCAGTTACAGTGAATTATATCATGAAAAAATCATTAAGATTTGACACTTAATTTTACAATTTCGCCAAAAAAAAATCATTTTTTCATACATCTTTGAAACACACACATATATATATAATTTCACTTCATTTTATTATTTTAATTAATCAAATCACAACTGAACTACTGAAATCAATTTTTAAAATAATATATTTATATTCATTCATTGAACATAAAATTTAAAGTCGGGTTTTTTAAAATTCGATCGATTTGTTGTGTAGCCTATGCGTAGAGGACGATCACGGGCAAGAAGTGTGCGAAGAAAAGAAATAAAATTGAGGATGAAGAGTAGAGAATTGGAAGTGACGAGGTAGGGAAGGGATCACGAGTGTAATAAATGACATGTGAGGTTGACTAGCAGCAAGCATGGCATTGTATCGTATTGTTAACCAAATTAAAAAGAATCATCAACTTCAAAACCTGACAACTAAACGCCAAATACAACTTCCAAGCTGCCAAATTCATTTGAAAATAACCCTAAAAATCCCCGACTTATTTATCTGAACCTCCTGGTATCTTCGACACATTGGTCGAGACTAATTCGAGTTTGGAGCGAGAGGCACGGCTCCTCCCTCACGAGGGCGACTCTCCTCAGACTCGAACTTGAGTTCAAACTTTAATGAGAGAATTAAATTGTCGATCCAACTAACACCTCGTGGATATCTCAACTTATCCTCTTGGTATCTGTTGGGTCTCTCTCCTTCCTCTTTGCCATTGCTCTTGGGAACCCCACGCTTTTTTTTTTATTTGTCTTGTGTTTAAAACTATATCCCTGTCCTGTTTTGACCGACTCCCTTATTCCTTTAAACCTATTTTCCTAAATTATTAAAGTTTGTTTTTTAAATTGATATGATTTATTAAAATATGATATGATATAGTATTAAATAATAAATAGTAAAATTATTAGAATACACTAATTTGATGTAGGAGTGATAAAAAAAACTCACATATGTGGAAACTCGATCTGAACCTACTCAAATAAATTTAAATAATGTGAATTTTCAACGTTCGGGGAAACGGGACAAAATACGAGGTAATTCGAAATTAAAAATAATGGAGATGAGACGAAGTTGGTATTTAGTACATTGTTTCATTCTTCACCCAACTATACCAAAGTTAAGAATCATATGGTAAAGAGACGAGGCAAGGTGGGGTTAGAATGAGTTTATATGCTTTCAACAAGACAAAAACGAAATATTCATTTTGTAATCCAACAAATTAGAGAGTTAAGATAGAGCAAGGAAAAATATGACGGGCTAAGGACAGAGGCGTTGTTCCCATAATCTGACTTCGACCTATCGTATTGTCATTCTTAATTTAATAATTATAATTTCATAATTTTACTAAAATTTTCCAACCATAAAAAATGATACTAACTCATATCATTAATTAAAGAAAAAGGCATAATTCTCTTTTAATGATACTACATCATATATTACAAAACCATCAACCAATCAAATCATAACTTTTTAGTTCAACAAAACAATTTCCTTATCTAATTCATAATCATCTTCAAATAAATAATCTATCTTATTTTGAATTTTTTACATGTAAAAAAGGTAAAGAATGTAATAAAAATTCATCAATCAACCTATCTCATAACAGGTTGAGATCAAGTTCACATGGCTTGAATGTTATAGCCATAGCACAAACACCACCTCCTTGTAGCCATCAACCACTTCATTTTTTTTAAACAGGGAAAAAGTGCAAGTGCTACAAGGAGGAAACAACACTATTAATATTGTAGGTATTTGTGTTAATTAAATTTCTTTTGTTCTTTTATGTAGAAAAACATGGAATGAGGGTAATGATAAGCTTAAAAAAAGAGAGATGGTATGGGGAATTTTTTCACTAGTTTGTTCTTCACTGTTCTGTTCATTTCTATATAGGCTGTGTCTTTAATTGCCTAGCACCCATTCCCCACAATTCATTTCAGGTGGAGCATCCATCCCTTCACATTTCATTCACTCCAACATTCGGTAAGAACGAGTGAAAACATAGTTAAGTTTCGTAATATTGAGTTATGTTCTTATTTATTGCACAGAGATTTATTCTCATCTGAGTTATTGCTATCAACAAACAATTTTTACATATTATCCTTTACTTTAATAATATAATATTCCTTTTTTTATTAATTTGTAACAAAAAGAAATTACAAGGAATTAATATAGAGAGAAGTGGAAGGTAAACACAGGCATGAAAATTGAAAAAAAAAAAAAAGAGGACTATGACTCTTTCTCTCTCATATTCACAGTGTTAGATCTTTGTCTTTGCCCCCCAAATGAAAAAGCTGTGTTAGTTTTGGATTTTGCATAGCAAACAGAGAAAAACCCAAAATCCAAATGTTCATATCTTGACCTTCCATCACCTTGTAGCTATGATTGAGTGAACCCAGACAAAGGTTTCCTCTCTGTCTTCATTCTTCTTCACTACAACCTATCACACTCATTACTCTATACTCTTCCCAGTTTTTTACCCTCTCAACATCACCCTTTTTTTTATTTAGACTCCTTATGAAGTTGTAATCTTTGTTAAGTTGGTAAAGCTGTGAAAGTTGCAGTCTTTTCTCTGTTTTCTAGGAAAATGAGTGCTTAGCAAAAAGTGAGAAATACCCAAGTCATTATTTTTCTTGTGATATACATTTTTTGCTAGAAATTTTTGCATAGCTGCATTTGAGGTTTGAAAAAGCAAAATGAGGAAACATGGGTGGCAACTTCCTTATCATCCTCTTCAGGTGCAACTTCAAAAGTGGCATTTTTTTAGCTTAATTCATGTTTAAATTGCTTGAAGTTTCAATCTTCACGTGTTTAATTTTGTGTTTGTGAAGGTGGTTGCTGTTGCTGTGTTTTTGGCTTTGGGATTTGCCTTTTATGTGTTCTTTGCACCTTTTGTTGGGAAGAGAATGTACCAATACATTGCTATGGGAATTTATACTCCTCTGGTAAGCAATTTTAAGATTTGTTCGAGTTCATATTGTGGTTGATAAGCTGAGATCTGTGCTTTCTGTGTTTTTTTTTTGTGTACTTTCTTTTATTCTTTATTGTGGTCATCCAGAGATCTTCTTAGAAACAAACTTTATCTTTTGAGTTTAGAAGAAACAAATTTCTTCTTTTCTTGGCCACTGTGCTTCTTCCTAATTTGATCCATCCAATTTTGAATTATGATCCATTGGAAGGCTAACTTTTCTTTCTGAAAAAAGCATAAAAATGTTGATGTTTTTATGTCTTCGATGTTAGGATTTAAGATTTTGCAATGTTTGGTAAAATATCATCGTCCCGAAATGGTTATACTATCAATGAGTTGATAAGGCAGTTGATTTGTCCGTAATATCATCTGAACTTTTGGACTTTGCTCAATTTTTTCTGGAATATTTGTGGCAATTTAGTTACAATTTTATTGGGCTAATTCTCCACCGGCAAAGCTCTTGAATAAAAATTATAGCTTGTTGATCAGTAACAGTTTATTTGTCCAGAAGTACATGAATGGCTGCCAAAAGCTTTTGCTGAGATATGTTCTCTTTTTAGAGTTACAAATTCAGTAACAGTTTCTTTTCTCTCTAGATTACCTGCGTCTTTGGCCTATACATTTGGTGTGCAGCATCTGATCCAGCAGATTCCGGAGTTTTCAGATCCAAAAAATATCTTAATATACCGGACAATGTAAAGCATATCCAAAAAAAGAGTTCTAAGCTTGGAGAGGAGTCGGCCTCATCAATTGGTGATGCAAATGCCTCTACAACTGGGGGGAAATCTCTCGATAAGGATGCACTCGGTGCTGAGGCAATGTCAAAGAACCCCAATTCAGAAACTGAGAAGTCGTCAGGAAATTCATCTTGTTTACTCTCGGCATTCGCACCCTGTGCTTATATCTGTAAGTGCAGCAGTGGTAGTGATGAATCTTCGGAACTACAGATGAGTGAAGATGGCATGTTTTATTGCAGTTTATGTGAAGTTGAGGTTGGTCAGGCATTATAGCTGAATAAGCAATCACAAGCAAATGGATTTTTTTTTTTTGAAGTCAATCAATGGAAGTTTTTCCTTGCTAATTCTGACTGTTCAGGTTTTCAAGTACAGCAAGCACTGCAGGGTGTGCGACAAATGTGTGGACCGGTTTGATCATCACTGCAGGGTAAGCATGGTCTTCATTATTGGATACCTGCTAGTTTGTTTTGTTATCCTCTTACTTTTTTTTTGGTTCTTGGTCTTTTACAGTGGCTTAATAACTGCATAGGCAAAAAGAATTACAGGAAATTTTTCACCCTCATGGTTTCTGCTCTCCTCTTGGTAAGCACAACGGTTCTGCTCTGTCTTACCTGGAATCTTCAAAACTTATATCAATCTTTGCTTAATTCTTGATCCTTAAGTCTTTGAATGCCATCATCACTGTAATTACGAGTCCTATCTCCTGTTAAAAGACAGCCTTGCAATGCCTCTGATTTCTCTGTAGTATCGTCCCTTATTTTCCTTTCTAGGAATCCTGAACAGTTACATGTTACCGACAACCCTATATTCTCTACTGCCTTGATGCACCCATTCTGGCGCACCATTGGATCTTGTTATAATATATATTCTATCATTCCCTATCAAGCCACAAATTTTTTGACCATTCGTATGGGAAAATATATTCTTGTCCTAACTTTGCCGCAATGCCAATGATCCCATCTGCAATGTGCCAAACTGATGATTGCCAGAGTAAGCACTTTCCTTTTCAAGTCATTTTCATTTTAATTGATTATTGACAGGTTTATACATTGCGTCTTGGGGTTGCGAATGCAGCTTATTCTACAATGGTCAATTGGGATCCTTGTGCTTATTTGCGGATTTCTTGAACGCAAGAGGTTTTCTGCAGATATCTCCTCCAAACTAGGAAGCAGTTTCTCATTGGTCCCCTTCATTATTGTGGTGGTGAGTTTCCTTGATTTCGTTGTCCTTTATCTGTTATATTAATTCCTTGGTGACTTGACTCATCTGTAAACTAAATCTTCTTTGACTACATATCTATATCTATTTACTATATATAAAAACAGAAGCTGTTCAGACAATGTTCCTTGAATCCCTCTACGATTGCTACTTGTCAATTCTATATGTGTACAACAATAAATAAATAACATATTAATTGACAATTTTATTAATAATTCATTGAATTTAGTATTATGTATATTAATGATTATATTAAAGCAGGATAATGTTCTTTGTATACATTTATATTTGTCATTTGTCAATTTTAAATGTGCACAATATTAAATGAAAAACATATTAATTAATAATTTTATTAATAGTTCATTCAATTTGATATTATGTATATTAATGATTTAATTTTTATTGAAATAAAAAGAATGCATAGAAAATTATACTTACTTGTGTGTTAATTTACATATTTTATTTTA
>CANYCX012897611.1:0-12951 GCA_948193385.1 Breynia disticha f. nivosa
ATTACATTTATATATTTAAACATGTAAGAATACTCGTAAATAATTTTGATAAGATTTGAAATGAGACCAAATTAGATTCTTATAATCGTGAATTTTATATTAATATATATATGTGGCAGTCATTCCGCCACGTATATCCTACTCCCTCCGTCTCACATTGATAGGTGATTTTGGACAAGTTGCGGGAATTAAGAAACATGTAGTTATGTTAGTTATAAGTGGTATTTAACATGTGTTTTTACAATATTGTCCTTATCTATTGAAGTGTTTTAATTGGATAATAAGTAATTGTATTAATAATTCTGTATTGGAAACATAAGAATGTTATTAATTTAATAAGGGTAAAAATGACTTTCAAACAATAAATGATATATATGAAAATAGAAAGTTGCCTATATATTGAGACAACCAATATAGAAAGAATGTCTATAAAAATGGGACGGAGGGGGTAATTGAATTTTAATCAATCAATAAACAACCAACAATAACGAAACTCAATTCTTAACCTAACAATCCTACGTTCATCTCAACTTAAATGCCTAAAAAGTGTTTAGTTCATGATTGAAAACAAAGCAACAAAAGAAAAGTAGAAACACTTTGAAAACAAAGCAACAAAAGAAAAATAGAAACTCAATCAAAAGCAAATATAGTCATGGGCAATTGACAACAATTGATATGTTTGTAACAAATCCTCGCTGCTTCTCGGCTTCTCTCACGCTCTTCACTCTTGCCCAGTGCTTAGCTCCATGTTTTTCCTTTCTTTGTTCAACGATGTCTTCAATTGTTTTTTAGAAGGCCCTTTTATATCCATGTGACAAAACTGCTTAATTTCTGTGATTTACTGATCAACTCATGGTCTGCTTAGCTTTAGTGTCCGTGTAGTTGATGGACTTTGTTCGTGTACTTGATGGTCTATCCATATAACTCATTGTAATGCTACACAGATAATTCAACGCTAGTGTAGAATTTGGGCTATGTTTGTGTAGAATTTTTCTCTCGCAGTTCATTGTTGACAATTTGAGGACATTCTTCATTCAAAGTCATAATAGAAGGTTCCTCCAATTCCTTCTTACTTGACACTGTTCACAACACGGACATTTGAAATTCTACATGGTCAACTATAGAGAGGTGTTGACAAACATCGAAGGCACCATCAACGCGTGGAAAGCAAAAAAGAGGAGGAACGTTGAAAAGACTGTTGTAGCCATTTGTAGAGTTAGATGTGAGAAGAAGCGAGTGCAAATAGAAGTTTAAAGACAACTACAATTTACAACTGTTTAAAATGTAAACACCAGAATGAAGATATAGTCAATTTCAATAGTACGAGACATACCACCCAAAAAAGAAAAAAATGAAATAGTTCTTGCACAAACGACGTTAACTAGGTCAAGTTTAAAAAAAAAAGCGACATCGTTTTCATTCTCTACCAATAATTACGCAAACATAGTCTTCCCCAAAGGCCAAAACACCAATTTTCAAAAGCTGTCAACCTTCCAAAAGTCCCTTACGACACATGTCACACCCCTCTTTCGTAGCTGGTGGTGCACCTACCAAGTAATAGTGTTCGGTAGGTGCACCACCAATAAAATTGATAATTTCTGATGAAATAGCACAATTTAGGAGTACATAATTATAAAACGATACAATGACACACATGAATTTGTTTTGGTATTGTATGGGGAATTTGTTAGTTCCCTTATCCAATAAGTCCAAGCATTATGTTGCACGACACACAAGTGGGGAAAATCGGCCGAACTCAAGTCAGTCCCGTAAACGGACACATCCAAATCGTACGACAAACGAACGCATAGATATCGTGCAACTTAATAATATTCTGCAACTTCTGCTTTCACATGCACATTCAGATAAGGGAATATCTACATCTACATCGCATATCTGTGCTTGTACGGTTCTCAGCAATAATAAAATAAACCCACCTCGAGAAAATAACAAGATAAAAGCAGACTCAGCCGGCCTATATATATCTCACTTTTCTTTCAAATTCAATACAAAATCTGATCTTTTCCGAAACTTTATGTCATATCTACAAAACTGAATCAGACCCTCAAAGCTTTTGCTTGATTGCAATGGAACTTAAACCTGGTTTGTCTGCTTTGGTCACTGGTGCTGCTTCTGGGATTGGTAACTCATTTCTACTATGGTTTTACTCACTCTTTTGTCAAGATTGCTTGGAAAGTTTATTTTTTAGGCTGATATTACTGTCTTAGTTGATGAGAAGAGTGTGTATAAGAAAATGGACTGGCGAAGGTAGCGAGTTGCTGAAATTGGATTGGTCATTTTTTTTTTTTATGGATTAATCGAAGGCAAAGTTTGTGTCTTTTTTTTACATTGGTATTTACTATTGGGATTGATTGGTTGGTTGATTGTTTTGTTATGATTAGTGATCTTTTTTTGGGTCATGTTAATGTGAAGATTGAATTTGTGGCAATATATAATTGCAGAGACTGATAAATACAATGAAGTTCGAAGTGTCTGCGAAATCGTATCATTGTTTTTCATAATTTAGTTGATTGTATGGATTGAAAGGAGCATTTTGGTTGTGTTTAGTTAATTGGTTTTGGTTGGTTAATGTGTAGGGAAAGCTCTAGCTTTGGCTCTTGGAGAGAAGGGAGTATTTGTAACAGTCGTTGATTTCTCTGAAAGGGGAAAAGAAGTTGCATCTCTTATCGAGAAACTCAATGCTAAGTTTCACCCGAAGCTGGAATTTCCGACTGCTTCCTTCGTAAAATGTGATGTGTCAAGCTCAAGTAAGTTAACTGATGATTGCTAACAGTGCCGTTAAAATCACTGACGTTATAATTTCTTTTTTGTTTGTTTTTTCATTGGTGAAAAGCAGAAGCCTTTGGTTTTAATTTCTCTGTCCTCAATAAAAAAATTAACATTGATCGATTGCAGAGATGAATGCTTTGGTAAAGTAAATTTTTTTATGAATCATGAACAGGAGAGTTGGCTGCTGCTTTTGAAAAACATGTAGCAACTTATGGAGGATTAGATATATGCATCAACAATGCTGGTTTCGGCACTTCTGTACCTTTCCATAAGGATCAAACTGATGGCACTCGTACATGGAGGCATACTATTAATGTCAACCTGGTTGCAGTTATTGAATGCACTCAACTTGCGGTAGGTTTTACGCTTCTCTTGATTTTTTCTTGATTCTCACGCGATGATATGGACAATGCTGTCAAATTACAATATCAAAGCTGCGTTCTTAGAGGCTCAAGGACATACATCTTCTTGGACATATAATCTTCAAAACTTTATGGTTACTTTTGCAAATTTTGTCAAGGTTTTGGTGAAAGTTGTAATCAGAAGCAATTGGCTGTTGTCTGCTATATCTGTATAGATAAAAGCCATGCAAGCTGCAAAGAAGCCTGGAGTGATTATAAATTTGGGGTCTGCTTCTGGTCTTTATCCAGTGTATTTTGACCAAATCTACTCTGCTTCTAAAGGTGAGCTGCTCTGTGTTGAATCATGCTTGTTTTTTCTTATCTTTACATCTCTTGGAACACTTCGCACATTTCTATTTTAAAAAAACATTGTTAGAACTACACATGCAACGAGTGCTTAGCGGAAAATGTCAGATTCAAGCCTTCCCATTTCAAACTTCTTTTTTTCTTAAGTTCCTTTTCAAACTTATGGGTTTTGTTTCTCAGGTGGGGTTGTTATGTTTACCAGATCACTTGTTCCATTCAAACGGCAAGGCATCCGCGTTAATGTGCTTTGCCCTGAGGTAAGATTGATATTAGCAAGATATCTGCATTGCTAATGCAGCAATTTTTTAAAGATCTTGGATCTTTCTCATTGCTATATCATAATGAGTTTGACTAATAACTGTTCATAACGTAAATCTTCATTCGTGTAAAAATTACCATAGGAAAAGGAACTCATAAAATAATTCAGAGTTAAAAGAACCACTTGATAGAGACAATCTTGATTTTTCGTATTAGTTAGTACTACGTGATAGAGGTGTGAATTGCTGGTTAATTGGCAAAAAATTCATCTCTTTCCTTATTTCTTAACTAGACTTACATATTGCATTCAGAAATATTTCATGTACATTGATGCATCAAATTTTTCTCTCACTCCTCTCTCTTTGCCGCCGTATTAGTCAACTACCAATTTGCATATTTTTCCAGTTTCTCAAATAATCCTTCAAGTATGTTGTCTCATATTTGAAACTTATTGATTTGTTTTGTTTCATTTACCGCTTTTGTGCAGTTTGTTGCAACTGATATGGGAGGAAAGATAAATCCTGATTTTGTTGAGAAAACAGGGGGCTTTGTTCCCATGGAAATGGTGATCAAAGGTAACCTTTATATGAAATTTTCCTGCACTGAAATAATCTCATATTAGATGTTGTTGACACACTGGTACTCTGTTTTGATTCCCAATGCGTACAAGACATTTCTGATTGTCTTTTACTAGTAACTGGGCCTTTTGGATTTACCATTAAAGTTTTTTCGACATGATTTGATGATACATGTAAAAAAAATAGTTTTTTCATGTTTGATCTTGAGAACATATAACCTTGTCTTCTTTTGGCTTCAACTAATTTTTTGAAATACTGTTGTCATTACATGTTTTAGGGGCTTTTGAGCTTATCACTGATGAAAACCAAGCTGGTTCTTGCCTTTGGATTACAAACCGCAGAGGTCTGGAGTATTGGCCCACTCCTGAGGAAGAAAAAAAATACATGGTGCGTTTTTCAAGCTCCAGGAGAAGACCTTCATCTTATCAAGTGAATGTCGAACTTCCGCAGAGTTTTGAGAAAGTGTTAGTTCAAAAACTTCTTGAATCTTAGCATTTTTCCCCTTCCATCTTTTAATTCTTTTTTTCATGTGACCGTGCTTCTTGACAATTTATCATCCCAAATTTTGATTAATCCAACATATGGTATAATCTAGCATAATTTTGTTATTGCTTGTTCTCTGGTCCTTGCCTTAGTTCCTAGCATCTCATTGCTTCATAAATTTCTGAATTCATCTGAACTTTTCTTCTAAATACCAAGGCTAACATTGTTAAGATGACTAGTTATCTCAGCTATTGTCTATTTTTCTAGTATAGAATCGAATATAACTCGTGAACCATTAGATTAAATTTTGTTTCAATTACTTCATAAAATTTCAATAAGCTAAGTTATTATTGTTGGATTTTGTTTTTGCTGTTCAGAATTGTTCATACATTGAGTCACAATTTCCGTAAGGCTACGAGTGTAGTGCGTGCACCATTATCATTACCTATTGGAGCACATCAAGTTCTTCTAAAAGTCTTATATGCTGGTGTAAATGCTAGCGATGTAAGTTCACAAGTTTTCTTCCATCATATGAGTTTTCCGGCCTTTCTTTTCCAAGCATATTTGTTTGTGATAACCAGAAAGTTGTAATCTATTTCTCTGAAGAAAAGAGGCAAGTTATTGTGATTGGATGACCAGTTTGTTATATTTCTCTGTACATGCATTTGATATATCAAGATAATTGTCTGGATTTGGATAAGTATTTGATGATGATATTCAATACAAGACTTTGTTTGCTTATTTATTAGGTGAACTTCAGCTCAGGACGTTATTTCTCCGACAAGAACAAAGATGTTAGCTCGCAACTTCCATTTGATGCTGGTTTTGAGGTGAATAAAATATATAATTTTTTTTTCGGTGACACTGGCTTTCTGTAGTTGATCATGTGGTTCATGGTTAAATATTTCGATGAGTCATCATCTTCATTTACGTTCTCTTTCTTCTCAGGCTGTAGGTATAATTGCAGCAGTGGGGGAATCAGTTAGGCACTTAAAAGTTGGCACTCCTGCTGCAGTCATGACTTATGGGAGTTATGCTGAATTCACTGTGGTAAAAATCTTTTTTGGGGACAATATGAAAATTGCTTCCTCTCTGTATTTTTTTTTTCTAAGTGTTAATCTTCGGCAAAACCTCTTTCGGCTTGATACAGGTTCCTGCGAAACTCATCCTTCCTGTACCAAGACCTGATCCAGAAGTTGTTGCCATGCTTACTTCAGGGTTAACTGCTTCAATTGCCCTAGAAAAGGTTGTTTTCGATGTTTGCATTAAAGTATTCCATATATACCATTGTTCAATTTCATTTTTTTTTGTAATTTTATAAATTGAACGACAATATTAATTGTAATTTTCACCATGCAGCCTTCTTTTTGGCCTCCTGACAGTATGTTTCTCATTTGGATTTTTTAGGCTGGACAAATGGGTTCTGGACAAACAGTCCTTGTCACTGCTGCTGCTGGAGGGACTGGACAATTTGCTGTCCAGGTTTGTCAGTAAACACTTCTTTGTATTTTTTTTAACATCGAGACAAAATTAAAGCCTCTTAATGGTTGCTCAGATATATATATTTGGATATGCAATTTGTGTGCTCTTGATGAAATAATAGAAAATAGATAGGTTTCTTGTTTTTCGTTTCGAACCATTATTTCGACATGCATTTTGAGGCAGATATTAAGAAGGGTTAATAATGCAGCTTGCTAAGTTGGGAGGAAATAAAGTAGTTGCAACTTGTGGAGGCAAGGACAAGGCAATGCTTCTGAAAGAACTGGGAGTTCATCGAGTCATCGACTATAAAGCCGAAGACATTAAAACCGTATGTGACCGAGCTAAAATTTTCATCTTATTAATTTGGTTTAGCATTAAATGTGAAGCATGCCAAAGTTAAGCAGTAACTTCATTTTCAGTATGGTGCAACTTGCTCAGTGTTGGAAATTATTATTCCACTGGTTATTACAACATTTTCTTTCCTTTCCTTTCCCCCAGCTCTGATCATTCATGCAAAACTTGTATAGACATGCGTTTGTGTGATTCAAAGTAAAAATGTATATGTTTCATTAATGAATTTAGGAATTTAAACAGCGGGACTCGCTTGAGATTTTGAAATAACAGGGTTTCTCAATCATATAAATTTTAAGCGAAAGAACTTTAATATCAAAAACATGGTTTCTAGTTCTGTTACTGAAGAAAAGACGCATGAAACAATTCAGGGTCATTCTTGGACAATTACAAAACTGACCTTTTTTTCGCCTTTTCAGTCATTTCTCCATATCATTGTCTGATGAAATATTTTGCTCTTCCTTCTCTGCCAGGTTCTGAAGCAGGAGTTTCCGAAAGGTGTTGACATAATCTATGAGTCTGTTGGAGGGGACATGTTTGACTTGTGTTTGAATGCGTTAGCAGTCCACGGACACCTAATTATTATTGGCATGATTTCTCAGGTTTTGCATATTTATTTGCTTAATTTTTGTGCCTCTATCTTGACTCATTCTTCCACTTTATTGTTTACATAGTAGAACTTAACTGTTTTAGACATTCTTCAATGGTTGGACAATCATATTAATAAATCATCAAATATGTTGTCGAGCATTTTTGGAAATTAAGAAACTAATAACTGAATGTGGAATTGTAAATTGGCTAACAATTCATTGATTCTATTTCTCTGATCAAGGTCTGAGTTTTGAGCATTTTTCCTGACACAATCAGGTTAATTTTCTCCTTAAAAAGAGCGTGAAATCTTCAGCTCCAACTAAAACTGACTATTTTTAACATCAAATATGAATAATTATCTCTTCTGAATCTGGTTTAATGGGGGATGTTATGTTACTGATGAACTGATTCTGTCTTTTCAGTATCAAGGAAAGGAGGGATGGAAGCCATCAAACTATACTGGACTGTGTGAGAAAATTTTAGCAAAAAGCCAAACTGTGGTAATGTAGCTGCTGCACTATATTGTGATCCGATTTTATCTTGTTTGAAAACTAATTTCTTATTTTCTCTGACTTGGGATTTTGAACTATGTGGATATAATCTAAATTGTATAATCTTCTACATTGTTCTTGTTTTTACAGACCTTTGTTATAATGGAACATAGAAAGAGATTTACTGATGCGTTATGGTTCTGTTATGCTATAAATAGAAGTGATTATGATTTTTGGTATATGGTCCACAAAAGAAGCGGACATCTTGAGTTCTTTATATGCTTAGTTGTAGGGATGACAATTCGGGTTGGCGAGTTGTTATCGTGTCAATGATTTTTTCTATCAAATATCATTATTTATGACTTTTTTTTTTTGACATCAAAATTATTTATGACTTAAACATACAAAAATTTGAATTTGTGTCATTCGTGTCGTGTCTAATAGTGTAAATCATGTTTTCGGGTCTGAAATTGTGAGCCCTACTTAGCTGTGGAAACAGCCGACAAAAAGAAGGAAATACACATTGTCATTCATTCAAAATCAAATGAATCATTCCGTGCAGTGGTTATCACTACTAAACTCACTGGTTTAATTGTTGTAAGAATTTCTATTGCTGCAGGCTGGCTTTTTCTTGATACAATATGGTCATTTATGGCAACAACATCTAGACAAACTATTTGATCTTTTCTCTACTGGAAAGCTTAAGGTAATTCATTCAATGCTTTGCTTCTGTTACTTCCAGTTTCTTTATCTCAATAGATTTATGGTCCTTCAGAAATCTTTTTTTTCCCCCATTACAGCATTTAGAACTTAGAAGCATGCCATGCAAATAGGACAGCAAATTCAGACAAGAATGAAAAAGACTAGTGGAAAAAGAAGATTCAGGCATGCATAGAAATATTTCAAAAGCATACATCAAACGAGCCAGAGCTTCAATTGAACTAAAATGGAGAAAATAAAGTGTAGCAAATTAGTGATGAAGCTAAACATTTTCTTTTCCTCCTTTGAACTAAAGCAGATTCAGAGTCCAAGAAATGTTTTTGCTTGCATTTCCTCGAGTTTCATGCTCCACACTTTAGTTTAGCTAGATTCTCTGACACGCTTTCCTTAACAGATATCCATAGATCCAACAAGATTTGCTGGTGTCCAAGCCGTTGCAGATGCCGTAGAGCACCTTCACTCCGGTAAAAGTGTGGGAAAGGTATACCGCAGAACCTAATTTCTCATTTTGCCAACCTTATCTCTGAAATCTCACGTCCAGCAATGTCAAACTTATAAAATCAAATTCCACAGGTGGTTGTATGCATTGATCCAAACTTCAGTGAACGCATGGCGAAACTATGAGCTTAGTTTCTTAAACATTTCCAAATTTAGTTGTCAGTTCAGTTTCAACGTTACCTGGTTATACTTCAATTTGAAGCGGTTCCAAAGAAGCTAGGCAAATACCATGAATACCCAATAATAGTGTTGTTTACATTCAAAGCACACTTCATTAAAGTCCTCGTCTTGTCTTGTATTTTGTGTGAGCTTTGTGTAAACTAGTGCAGCTGTGGACATGAACGGTGAAGCTGGAAGCTTCATATGAAACAGCTTCGTCCTTACATGGGAGAAACCTGTCAGAATTCCAAAAATAAATTATAAACAATGAGTTGCTTCTGTTCTGAGTTATAACACTTATCCATTTCACAATCCACATTATTATAAACCACTTAGTGTGCGAATTTAAACCTAATACATAACTAAAATATGATTGAGAATTTAAAAGTTGGATGACAGCCTGCATATTTAGCTCATTCGGCAACATCTCAACCTCAGACGACAGGAGCAGAGGGTCAAAATAAGCTGACAACGTTTCAGGAAGCTTCAATGCTGGCGGTAGCCACAACATTCCTTCTCACGTTCGATTAAAATCAAGGATGTCATCATCACACGAATAGATACAGAAATTTTTTCAAGTGGAGCAAAAATGGTAACATTAAAAATAATGCAGAAAAAAGTAAGAAAGATGGTATTTCAGAAAAATATTCGGCAAAAAAAATTAAACTATAAGAATAGACAAGTGGGGACGATCACTCCTTGCCCCCATTTGTTTCTGTCTATGAATGTAAATTCTTGTTGCTTCTTTCCACTATTCAGGATATATGATAGTCAATTCAGATTCATGCTCTTGAGTAACATTCACATCATATCATGCACTATGTTTTCTAACTTGTGTTGGTTATACAAACCAATCTTATCATAATCAGATTGATCATCGAATCAAAAAAATTGATTCTTGGTCGTTGAGTTGTTATGAATGTGATAATGAATTTTAAATGTTGAGTTTGTAGAAAAATGTGATTTATGATTAAATGTGTTTGGATCGTGATTAATGTGTGCTAAACATATTTTAATGACCGAGTTGTAGTGTTCTTGTCATAAGTTGTGTGAATTGTATGTGGTCGTGATTTCAAACTTGAATTCCAGTGTTCCATTGTGTTTGATCCATTGGGCAAATGCACGGTTAGCTATAAAGTTAGTGTTTTTCGTATAGTTGTCCGTGTAGACTACACAGATAAGTGATTTGTCTGTATAGTGGTCGTGTAATGAGTCAGGAGGCTACCGGTCAATAGGACGACCTTGTAATGCTCTAGAATGCTATAAAATGTTTATTTCTTGCAGAAATAGTTATGAATTGCTTAATACATAATTGAAACTAATAATTGAAGGGATGACAATCATTTAGGGTTCAATCATTAAAGGAATTGTTATGAATTACTAACGTACATAACTTCTATAAACCGTAGAAAAGAAAAAAAAGGAATTGTGTGGATACAACTAATTAATGAGTACATTATGTTTTATATAGTCACATAAGTTTCGTGAAATATATACTTGATAATTATACTCATATGTTGTGTTTTATAAAATTGCGTGAAAACATGGCAATGAAGTTGTCTAATATAGTTTCACATATTTCTAGTCTACTTCGAGATTCGGGGAGTCGAATTGAGATGTCAGAGATCCACCTAAATTATTTTCCTACTTATTTACCTTCATGTTGAGATTTTGGATTTTTTGATATTATCACTTTTGAAATAAATTGTAAACCAATTTGAAGTTTTAAACCTATACATATGAATGATTTTGTGCTTACTTGTTTTGGCATATTTCATAAAGAGTTGCAGAATTCATACTTATAAATAAGAGTGTTTATATTACTTGATGCTTAGATTTGTTTTATAGAAATGGATTTGTAAGTTTTAATAAATCGCAAAAAAATTTGTATGAAAATTTATTAAGTGTACATATTTAGCGCAAAATATAAAATAAATTTAAATATTACAGCTGATTAATTGGATTTTTACCAAAAGCAAATAAAAATAAAAAAAAATTATCAAATTATGGTGAATTAAAAATAATTGTCACCTTGTCGTGGTTTTTAAAATATTTCCTAAATTAGTATTTTTTTAGGAAATGACATTATGCCATTAAGTGTTGCCTCATAATGTCACTTCATGTAATTTTTATTAAACTTAATTGTAAGTAATGATACAGGCAATGACTGAAATAATATGAAAATGATGGAATTAATGATTGTTATAATAATGATAAGTTTAATAATGTTATAATGATTGGATAATAATTTGAGGATAATGAAGTGAATTAGATTAAATTTTCTTATATTTATAATTATTCAATTAAGCATTTTTTTAAAATAATGCTATAATTAATTGATAGAATAATATATGTAAATTAAAAATATGTTATATAATTAAAAGAAAAAATTGATAAAAATACAAAAATTTATCTATTCATAAGAACAAGATTTAAAAATAAATTTATAAGTAATAATTGTTAGTCCTATTAAATACAATTGTTTTAACATTGACATAATGAGGTTGGTGACGTTGAGTCTTTATTAGGATATGCTCAGGTTCAGGTTGTCGTAGGGTCTTATTCAAGGTGTCGGACTACAACGTCAAAATGGAGATCGACAGACAGTGATGGAATACCAAAACTGTGGATTGAGAGTGGTGACTACACATGATCACCCTGGGTAAGGTTGGTAATAAAGTAATAATATGGGAATGTGGTATAATAATAAGCATTTAAATAATTCTAATAATATTTTATTGACTAGAATTAATAATTGTATAATTTTTTGATGACAATGAGATAAAAATCGATAATTTTTTTCGTATATGTATATTTATTCAATTAAACTATATTTTTTTTAGAAACAATAATGTTATTAATTTTTAACTTAATCAAAATTTAAGTACCAAAAATTTTAATTGACATAAACCAATACTGTAACGCCCCTAAATTTGTTAGAATAAAAATATACAAGAAATAGACTTAAACGGGTCAAATCGGATGA
Organism: Breynia disticha f. nivosa; assembly: GCA_948193385.1. Lineage (NCBI taxonomy): Eukaryota > Viridiplantae > Streptophyta > Magnoliopsida > Malpighiales > Phyllanthaceae > Breynia > Breynia disticha. The sequence continues at coordinate 12,095 of CANYCX012897611.1, forward strand.
AAACACAAGAAAATTGCCCAAAAACAGCTTCAGAGCACGACCTCGTGCTCCAACACGACCTCGTGCTCATGTCAAAGATTGGTCTCGTGCTCGGGATCAAACCCAGAAATTTTCGTGTTAAAAATAAATCGGGAAAATAGAGAAAAGGACCAACACGGCCTGAGGCACGGGACGTGCCCCAGGCCGTGTCGGGCTATTTTGTTTTATAAACCGACCCTGTTTCATTTATTTCATTTCCAAACAGAAGCTAAACGTTCCCAGCACCTCCTAACACCCTTAAATCATCAAACAGAGTCATCTGGAGGTGGAAAAACACTTAAACCTTTGTGAAATCATCACCAAAATCATCAAGGTAAGTAAAATTGGATGGTTTGATAATTCTCTTGATGTTTTGAGTTAGAATTAGGGTTTGATGAATTGTATGTTATAAACTGGAATTAAGGTTAGAAATGTGTTAAATTGATGGTCTTGAACTTGATACAACATATAAACAAGGATTTACAAGTGTAAATCATAACTTGGATTAAGTTAGTAGAGAATTCTTGAAAAGATGCTACTAATTGGATTGAGTTTTGATGTTTTAAAAGTAAAGAAGAGTATAATTGATGTTCTTGTACATGTTATAATTCTTAAATAAAGGTTAGAACATGTAAAACATGTTTTGGATAGTTTTTGTAAGGGTTTATGATGGTGAAAGTTACTAAGATGAGGGAAAATAATGTTTTGAAAGAAATGAATAGATGATTAATGAAATTGTATGAAAATTATGTGTAGGAGATTCAGTTTGAAGCATATATGGGAGTTTGATTTAATGTTAAGGCTATGGAATGAAAGGTAAGTGTTCTACACTTACTAAG
>CANYCX012898325.1:0-22740 GCA_948193385.1 Breynia disticha f. nivosa
GTAGGATAAATTAAAAGATAAATTCTTTTAATTATCCACAATGTGGGTCATGGATAAGTGGTTTAAATTTAAAGAGATTTGAATTTGAATTTAAATCTTATCAAGTCCTAAAGGAATTAGGATTGCTAAGAGTTTGAATTAATCAAATCACTAGTCTTTAAAAACACCACTTAACCCTAATTCTCTATAAAGGAGAGAGAAACTGACGCCCCAAAATACTCCAACATTGCCGTGAGGTTCCACCTGAAATTGAGAGAAAATTTTAGGGTTTTTTCTAAGGGAAAAACATGAGAAAGGTGTCTGGTCTATTGGTGATCATCGTGCACAAGAAAACTCATCCAGATTGACAAAACAAGGTGAATCGTTTACTCTTTTGTGCTAGTACACATTTCATTTAATCCGTGTGTTATTTCTGTAGAGAAACCACACTTGGGGTTTTAATTTGGTGTCATAAAGGTCACTTTAGTGTATACTCAAGTGGTAGTTACTGTTCTTGACCAAAGAACTCATGCCAGTTGAAGGAGACAACAAAAGGTAATCCTTTTTCTTTAAAGATTCAGTTTTTATGTCACGTTTTTATCAAACGATTGTACAGGACATGTTCTAGGTCGATTTTATGTTGATCTTGGCTGTTTCTTGGGTGTTTTTACATGTTTATTCCACTGCCAATTGAGTCAAAAAAGTTAGAAAACCCAACACTTTGCTAGATATCCCAAATATCTATGACCCGTAGAACATGATCATCTACAAAGTACATACTAGTCTTAATTCGTTTCTATTCCCATAGAAACAAGCGACTAGGGATATTTAGAATGTTAACCTCAAAACTTCCAGGTTCTGCTATCAATGTCCTCAACCTTGATACCTCAATTGCTTAATTAACATTCTTGGATATTTCATCAAATACATACCACAGGTAAATACATGATATGATAAAATAATGCCTCATAATTTTATTACTCAATAATAAAAGTTACAGACAATCGATTGGGCTAGGGCATACACTAACACGGACTTATCCAAGTACTATCAGAGATGGGATAGATGATACCTGCATCGAGGAGTTTAATGATTTCAGCCCTAACCACATCCTTCATATTCGGGTTCAGTCGTCTCTGATGTTCAACTGAAGGTTTGTGGTTGTCCTGCAAGAGAATTTGATGCACGCAAAAGGATGGGTTGATTCCCTTTATATCATCTATGCTCTAAGCTATTTCTTCTTTGTATTCACTTAACACTCGCAGCAACTTTTGTTCCTGTACGTCACTCAAGAAAGAAGCAATGATAACAAAGAATGTAGAAGAATTTACCAAATAGGCATACCTCAAGCTTGGCAGTAATTGCTTCAATTCCACCTTTGGAGAGGTGTGAGTAGGAAGAAACTGTTTGTGTGCTTCTAAAGATAGCTCCTCATGTGGTAATACTTTGGAAAGTGATTCTCCATCAAGCTCCATGATATCCTATAACAATGCTTCATCGTCTTTATGATCGGCCATGTTAGAAGCGATGATTGTTTCCAGACTGTCCTTTGTGTGTACATGAAAAACTTCCCTTACCAAACCATCCACCAAATTAATTTGGAAGCATTCATCCTCCTCGATGGATGGGCAATGAATAGCTTGGTAAACATTGAACTCTTGTATCTCACTCTCCACTTTCAAAGTAAGCTTCCCTTGTTGAACATCAATCATGGCCCGTCCAGTAGCGAGGAACAGTCTTCCCAAGATAATAGGTATGTCTGGCTCGCCTCCCATATCGAGCACTAGAAAGTCAGCTGGAAAGAAGAACTTCCCCACTTTCACCAACACATCCTCAACTTTGCCCTGTGGATACTTGATTGATCGATCAGCCAGTTGAAGAGAGTTTGTACACAGTTTCAATTCCCTCATACTAAGTTGCTTGTAAAGGGAGAGAGGCATGAGATTAATGGAGGCCCCAAACTCACAAAGTGCCCTTTCTATCCCCAAGGTACCAATGTTGATTGGTATTGAAAAGCTTCCTGGATCTTTAAGTTTTTAGGGTAACTTCCTCTGAATAACGACACTGCACTCCTCCGTTAGTGGCTCTGTGGCATACTCTTCCAGCTTCTTCTTGCTGGAGACTATCTCCTTAAGGAACTTTGCATACTTTGGCATGTGGAAGATAGCCTCCAAGAAAGGAATATTGACATGCACCTTTTTGATCAAGTTCAAATATCGGATAAACTCCTTAGCCTTAGGAGTCATCTTGAGTGCTTGGATAAAAGGTGGAGGAGGCATGTTCTCATTGGTATTCTCTCCTTCTTTGTCTATTCTTTTCTTCTCCCTAGCCAGTCTCCATTTCTCCTTGGAAGCTTCTGTACTGCCCTTTTCCTGTTGGTCGTCTTTCTTGTTTCTGTTTTCTTCTGCTTGTTTATCCACCTCTTCAGCTGATTCTTCGTCCGCCCTTTCTTGTAATTCCTTACCACTCCTTAGGGTGATTGCACAAGTATTGTCCCTGGGGTTTTGTGTCGATGAACTAGGCACTTGCCCCTTTTCTCTTTCCAATACTTGCTTGGCGAGTTACCCCAATTGATGCTCCAAACCCTGCAAAGTTGCAAGAGTAGATTTATTGAACGACTCCTGAACTTGTATAAAGTTTTCCATTTGATCAACTTTGCGATTTGTGGAGGCTTGAGCTTCCATAAATTGGTGGATATTCTTGCTAGTCTCGACTTATAAATCCACAAATTGTTCCATTTTAGCCATTGCCTTCATGAACATATCCTCCATGTTGGGTTTGGTATCATGGGTGGATGATGATAATGGATTGGTCAGGTTCTAAGATGGTGGTAAGGGGTAAGTGGGTTTTTGAAATGGAGGTCTAAGGAAGGTGTTTGCATTTCTTGGTTGGAAGGGTTGGTTGGGATAGATGTTTAGTTTAGAAGGTGGGTAGGGATTTGATTGGTGTGGTGCTTGGTAGTTGGAGTTATTCTTCCATCCAAAGTTTGGGTGGTTTCTCCATCCCGGATTATAGGTGTTAGAGTAAGGGTCATTAGTTTGGTTCGGTTTTCCTCCTTCAACAAAATTAGCTTCCTCAACACCTTCTTGAATCATATCGGCTCCATATCCACAAGCATCCTCAGAATGGTCCCAATCTCCACAAAAACCATATTGAGTTTCAACTCGAGCAACCTTTTCCCTCATGATGGTCTTAACACACTTAGTGAGCTCGTTAATTTTCAAATTCAAATCTGAATCATGGTAAGACACTTGACTCACATTGACTCCTCTTCTCCCCCTAATTGCTTTATTTTGAGAGTTATTGGCCACCAACTCATAAATGTCCCATGCCTCCTCGGCCGTCTTATCTCCCACATAGCCCCCGGAAGCAGAATCCACCAATGATTGATTAGCCAAGGATAGCCCTCCATAGAAAAATTACGTGAGGAGGGTTAAAGGAAATTGGTGATGTGGACATTGTGTGAGGAACATCTTAAACCGTTCTCATGCTTCATGGAAAGCTTCACCATCAAGTTGTGTGAATGTGCAAATCTTGCTCCTTAAGTCTATAGTCTTTTAGGGTGAGTAATACCTAGCCATAAACTTGTTGTACACCTCATCCTAAGTACCTAAGGAGCCCTCTGATAGGTCGATTAACCAAGCCTTCGCCCTATCTTTCAAAGTATACGAGAAGCACCTCACTCTCAACTCATCCTCATTCAATCCATGTAGGGGAAAGGTCTGAAGCGTCGTATAAAACTCCCTGAAGAAGGATAGAGCATCCTCCGATGCTAATCCATGAAAATAAGGAAGCATGTTGAAATGAACTCCCTTCAACTCATAATTCCGGGCAGCAGGACTCAACACTATGTACGAAGGAGATACCCCAATTACCGGCCTCTGAATATCCCTCAAAACACCTCTAGGGGGATGTCCAATCCCTCTTTGAGGCGGCGGAGCTTGTCTCCCATCCGCCATATTAGCAAAATTATGGCCATTGCCATTACTGTTTCCATTTCCATTAAGTCTCAATAATAATGGATCTACGCCCATTTTATTAGGGACTCCATCCTCCGGCGTACGGATCCCCTCATCAACAGCCCACTGTGGTTCCATATTCCTATTCCTACGTCTTCTTACAGAAATTTCCCTTTCAATTTCCAGATAATAGTAGATGAGTTCTTCCAGATGATTGTGACCTCGAAGAATCATAAACAACTAAAACCTACAAAAATATAAAACTAACAACAAGGAAAGTGTTAGAAAAACAAAAAGTACTAAATCGAACTAAATACGTCGTTCCCCAGCAACGGCGCCAAAAACTTGACCGGCTCTAGCAAGCGTACTAAAATCGATGTAGTTTTACTGCGGAAGTAAACTCCCGGGATCGAGTCTCTCGAGGAACTTTGTATTTAATCTAATTTGGTGCGTAAAGATAAATGCAAGAAAACAATAAGCATATGTTAAGGATGGATTTTCAAGTGAACTTAACTAAAATTTAAATATATGCAACGTGAGAATAAAGATTTACAATATATAAGAGAGTCGGGTTATCTTAGGTTCAATAGGGATTAAGCTTGGTTCTTTGACGGAATGAGGGTAAATGACGGTGTTCTCACGCTATCGTCGATTAAGAGTTCCTTTCAGACTGCTCAAAATCGCGCCCTTATACTTAGCAGGGTGTTCTACTTTTGTGATACACCAAACTAAGCAAGGCTGTAAAACATAGGAATTTCATCAAACACGTTAGGTTAAACCGGTATATTTCTATCCGATTGAATCCTAACTCCATTTAAATTGGCCTTCCAAGCCCTAGGCTTTCGCGACTCCGGACTGTGATTACTAGAAATGGGCAATTGCTATGCAAATTCAATTAACTATTCATTATGAACAATCGATTGATTAAAACGATGATATCTAATCCAAGCTATCAAGATAGCATTTTTTGACATTATTCTAATCAATGATTTAACCCTCCTTAGACCTAGGCTTTCGCAATTCCAGACTAAGGCCATTAGCAATAATTAATTTAACTAACATAGACAATAACCCATTCATCATAAACATTCAAACAGACATTCATAATTCATTTGAATAAAAACAATAGAAGCAATCCCTCAATCATCCATAAACAACCAAGTAAAACTCCTCTATTTACATCTAAGACAACCCAACAAGAATCTAGCCTACCATGGCAAAGTCTATCCATAAGCAAACAGAAAATAAAATAGACATAATGTAACTACAAAAGAAAATAGAAGAACTTGGCCAAAACCTCTCTATCTCGTCTTTTTCTCCAGCTCCAACCCAAAACCTAAAAATTACCCCTTATGTATGTGCCTATTTGTCCCTGGAAATGTCTTTTTTGTCCTTAGTTAATTCACTCAACTTAAGGGCATTTTGGACCAATCCTACAGGACCACGAGTGACCCCGTCTGGGCACCAAACATGACTCAAATGAGTCACGCTCGTTGCCCATCTTCTGTCAAACCTTAGTAGCCATCCGAGTGCCAATCACGATCAACCTCGATCGTGATCAAGGTGAGTCACGATCGTGACTCACCTTCTGATCAAAACTCAACTGCATTTTTGAACGAGATCACGAACGTGGTTGATGGAGCCACTCTCGTGATGCACCTTTTGATCAAAGCTCTGTTGTACTGTTGAATGATCACGAACGTGGTTGATGGAACCACGCTCGTAATGCGCCTTCTGATCAAAGATGAATGAATGTTCTTTCGGGTCATTTTCGTGATACTGATGAGTCACGAACGTGACCTGTCTTCTGTCCAAACTAGGAATTGATCTTCCTCAGTCACGTTCTAGCCCAAAACGTAGTCCTCCTGTCTCGAACGTGGTCTATCTTCTGCCCACACTGAACCCAAAGTTTTGGTAGTCATGATCGTGACACTGGTGAGTCACGAACGTGACTCACCTTCTGTTTCCTCTTGGGGAAAATCCTCTATTCGTGGTTTTCTTTAACCACAATCGTGGTAGGTCACCCAGTCACTTTCTCTCTCTGAAGTGCTCATGCTCGAATCTTTTCCAATCCCGTTTTGAAACCAGTGAATTTCCTGCTTTCCTTCGCGCACCTGGATAAAACACTAGTTAATCATAATCCTTCAACTCAAAGCTATTTATCCATCCAAATATAGCGGAAATCAATGTAAAATACTGTGAAAAAATGTGTATAAATGGAACTATCATTAAGTAAAATATGTACTTACTTTCTTATGGTTTTTTTCTTAATTTTCTTCAATATTACTTTCTACCGTGATCATGTAGTACTTATTTTACCACTCTTAGATTAACATTTCTTCCTATGCAAGAGTATTGATTCAAATACAACACCACAACATCGTCTTATTTCACTTCTTGGTTCCATTAATAAAACCAGTAAACATGCTTCATACTATATATTTAATTTCTTTTTAGCTTGATTCTATTAGATACCATAATCACTTATAAATGCATACCAGTATTATCTCTTTACCCCTTTTTATTTTACTCAATCATATCGCAATTATGTACGTCTAATGCAATGTTTCATGTAAACCAGCTCATATTCATACACGTACATACAATGCACACATTCACTCATTTTATTCAAACACAAATTACAATGTAGTTAGTTATCTCAGTACCCCTTTCTTATTCTTATTGGTGCTTATTACAATATATTTCTCGGGACTCGACAACAGCGTGCGATACTCTGTCGACACGCTCCTTTCCTTCGAAAGTAATCCTTTTCATACCACAGTTTTACACACAAATATGCAATGAAAATGATTTCTCATTGCATATTTGTGTGTAAAAACATCCATGAGGTTGTTCCCATTGGTCGTTCCTCACGGCTGGGAAGAAAAAACAGCTATGGAACGGCCACCTTGGCCGTTCCTAGGCCGTTTCGGGCATTTTCTTTGGCATTCTTCTGCCGAACTCTCGTAATTTCATCGTAGAAATTCCGGGGCATTGCAAAATCAGTCTCCAATCATACATAATATTGATTATCGTACAAAAAATCAAAATCAGGTAAAAACGGATGATAATCAATAAAGGTGTGAACAATTCTGCATGTAAGTCATATTTTAAATTTAAAATGAATTTTCCGGTAAAAACAGTTTAAAATGTGATTTTTCAGGGACATTAAGAATAAATACGCACGTAATACTAAGTAAAGTATGAGAAATATGCTCATATTATGCGTGCATCATCCACTTGTGGTGTTAGACCCACTAGATACCTTCTGCTTCTTGCCCTCTCTTTACCTTTCCTCGATGAGTAGCTCCTCCGCCCTTATAACAGTTTCCAACAAGGCTTGAAAGGTGGACACCTTCAGTATCATCCTAGTGCAGATGTTAAACCTCAACCCCTGCTCAAATCAATTCCTCTTCATTTGGTTGGTGGCCACCTCTATAAGTGCATAGCAGGATAGTCTTATGAATTTCACCAGATACTCTACCATTGTTATCTTCTTCTGTTTGTGCTCCAAGAACTCAATCTTCTTCTTGGTCCTGTACACAGGAGGGGTGTACTTATTGGTGAACTGCTAATGCACATATAAACACAATAATTCACAACCGTAGAAATCCATTTTCCATAATCTCATATAAACACAATGCAAGAATTTCATATAATACTTTCATACATGCTAATGCACACACTCAATAATGCATGCTCTTGGCCAATCCTCTTTTCTTTTCATAGAATCAGAAAGCTCTTTCTCTCATTTAGGCTTATCCCTTTTTTTTCATTTTGAGAACTCTTGCTCTCATTTGGGCTTATCCTTTTTCTTTTCTCGTTTCTATCCATGAATCACACAATGCTCGTGATTATGCAATGACATGACATGAAACATCCGTACATGTCCAATCACAAATTTGCATTTGTGTATCAATCTCAACATATAAACCATATGAATTCTCCATACAACTCATACTTTCATACAATTCCATTCACAACACTTATGTTACACAATATCAACACATTATCCACATGCCATTTAAAACACAATCATATCTCATTTAAGCTCACATCACACAATTACACAAAAATCACAAGTCATCTATTCTTAAAAAATCAAATTTCCATGCATTTAATTAATCACACTACCATACAAATACAAGAAATACCAAGGTAAGTGTAAATTTGGTGTACTTACCTCGAATCTACAAAGTCGCATGCTTGACACCAACCTCGATTCCAGTCCCAATTTTTGCCTCCTACAGAATTCATTTAACATTCCAAATTTATTTAATTACTTAACATTCTCATTAACCTACTAACTGATGTGGTTAGCTATCAATTCTTCCCACTTGTCATAAGAACCTTAGTTTCATTCCTCACTACACTCTCAATTCTTTTCCTCACAAACACTAACTTCTATTCCCAAACAAACCTACTCAAAAACTTGTTCCTATTCACTCATCCTACATCATTTTCCACCAAAATCCTAACATTCCACCATTTCCACCATTTCCTTTTACTATTCCCTTAAATACTACCTCCTACAAGCTAAATCATTCTTAATTCTATAATTTATTCATAATTTTACTCACATTTATAACCCTAACTGTAACATGCAACCCTAAAATTTCACGTCCCACCTTATTAAAAAGTTAAAAGATTACTTCAGCTTCTTTACCCTCTAATCCATCAAAATCCCCTATTTTCCTACTAAAAATCATGTGGGTATGGCAGATTAGGGTTTTGGCCATTTGAGGAAAGGATTTGTAGCTCCAAGACTCAAGAATAAGGTTATATTTCATGCATTTAAGTGTTTCTTCGGGACACGCCTATCGATAAGGCCGTGTAGAGCATCGTGCACTGCGTTATCCCACATGATTATAACCATGACTTGTGCCTTAAATCGTGTTGTATGGTTTAATTCCAGTGGCTTAGGCACGACCAATGCTCCTGCCCATGCCCATGCACATGCACAAATCATGTAAGCCTATTTTCACATCATTTCCTCTCATTTTAACCCGACGGGATTCATTCAATTCAAAATTATATTTTCCCAAAACTTTTTTATATTTTGGGGTGTTACACGGAATATCTTATTCATCAATGTCATAAATGTCGTTGGGGTGTTAGTGACTCCAAAGGCATGGCTTTGAACTTAAAATGCCCATACATGGTGTGAATTGCCATTTTTGGGTTTAAACTCTCTTCTACCTTCAACTACCAGTATCTCAATTTTATGTCGATTTTTGAGAATGTCGTCACTCCTCTCAATCATTCAAACATATCGTCAATTCGGGGAAGGGGTATTTATTCTTCATTGTTAACTTGCCACACTGTTATGCACTCTCAGTACATAGATCCAGTATGTCCTCTTCGACCTCGACCTCTGCTCACGATGGCCTGATTATTTTCCACACTGCTATACACTCCTAGTACATCCACCTACTCATCTCTTTGTCTCTAGAAGCACATTCTAGCCATGTGTCCCTCTCTATTACAATAAAAGCATATAATTGTTCCCATTCCCTTATTCGAATAACCTCTCCTCGATATTGATCCTTCTGATGTGGTATCGGCCAAATAGATTCCTCTAACTCCTCTAGCACTCCCACAATAAAAGCTCTTGGAACCCTGGGATGCTCCTCGATGCCTCGTTGGAGCACTGGAGCTACCCGACACTCTGTTTTGTTTGTTATCAACTTTGCATTCCTCTACCAATACCTCCTCAACCCTGAGGGTGGTCTCCATAAGTAAGGAATAGGTGGGTATCTTCACTACTAATTCCTTTCAGATCTACAATGATAATCCTTGCTTAAACCTATCTCGTTGCATATTATCAGTTGTGGTATCCTCCTAAGCATATCGAATCACTTGGGTGAATTGGCTCTCATACTCTGCTACAGATAAACTCCCTTATTTTAGCTCAAAGAACTCCATCCTCTTCCAATATATACACACCATATGAGTGTATTTATCTATAAATTCACGTTGAATGTTAGCCCAGGACACTATGGGCAGAACCTCAACAATACCCAAAAGCTTGTCCCACCATGTAACATTCCCATCCTTAAATTAATAAAATAATTAAAATGAGTAATGAAATTAATCATTTAGTTGATAAATTAAAGAAAACAAAAGGTTTATTATGGGTTGATATAACATTGAATTAAATTAAACATAAAAGAATAAAGTTATAGGAAGAAAAGAGAGTATAATGGGTTTATATTGTAACATCCTCATCCTAAAACCCTATAATTAATTAAACTATTAAAATGAATAATGAAATTAATAATTTAATTAATAAATTAAGGAAATGAAAGGTTAAATATGAGTTAATATAAGGTTGACTTCAAGTAAATATTAAAGAAGAAAGTTTCATAAGAATTAAAGAGAGAACACATTGTGGGCAGTCACAATGTGTATTTCAAAGGTGAGAACATGTTGCGGACAGCCACAATGTGTACTCCAATGACTACCAACTGTAGTCCATAAAAAGTGGCAGAAATATGAGAATCTCGAAAATTGAAGCATGACACAGCTCAAGTTTCGTTTATATAAAAGAAAAAAGTAGGAGGAGATTCAAAAATTGAGAAATAAGTTTGAGAGAGAGAGAGAGAGAGAGGGAGTTTAGAGAAACAAAGGAAAGAGTGGAGAGAAAGAAAGAGAGATTTAAGGAAACAGGCTACAAATTAAGCCAAAAACATGTATCCGATCACAGGAGCAAGTAAGGTATCGATTGGTATAGTCGATACAAGAAATTCACAGAGAAAATGGTAAGAGAATAATATTGGATTTTGAGTATGAATACATTATTGGATTGATTTTTATGGAGAATCTCGTATATGGTTATATAGGAAGTTAATCGGAGTAACAGGAGCAGGATCAAAAATTATTGGAGCTCCGAAAAAATATGAAAAAACAGGTAAGTAATCCAGACTCAGTTAAATAAGGATATATATGTGATCAATTAAAGAAAAAGATAATTAACAGATATATCATGTTGATTGAGTGATTAGTTAGAAGAATGAATTATATATTAATTGTTAGAACTACTAGCGTGTGAGAAACTATTGTTGAGACGTGCAGGGGTTGCACATATGCTATAACGATAATAATCAAATTGTTTGGTGTGATGATTTACTTATTTGGTTGAAATGATGCATTCATGCTAAACAAGAAAAGATAAAATTTACTAGCACAGAGAAAATGACAGCATATGCATTTGGATTATTAAGATGTTTGATAGGATAAATGTGATTATAGGTGAAACATAAGGAAATGGCCATATGATGATATAGCTAAGATAAGTCCGAAAGTAATTATAAAGAAGAAATCAAAAATAATGATTACAGAATTTATGTTTAAAAGAAAAACAGAGATATCGATAAGATAGGAAGTTCATGATCATTCATGCCTTCATATTTACAGAAATGGTATTATTGATATGATATATGATTGTATACCAGTAAATAAGATTAACAACTTTATATATGAATATACGATTGAATATTGCACAAAAATACGAAATGAAAGATAAAGAGAAAATATAGAATATGAGAATGTATACATATATGAATTCAAATTATCAACAGGTACATAAGAAATAAAAATACAAACAGGTACATTAAATTATCTCATACGATTTTTTGATGCGATATACGATTATATGTTAATATGATATGATATTGGTGAGGTGATTGGATTGGTGATATACGATTGATCATTAGAGCGAGAGATTATATAGTATAAAGTTACAAGCCATTTTACGTTGCATGCCGAGTTATCATACAGAGTTATCATATATGATTGATATGATTACAAAAAATGCATTTCGAATGACTTATATGATTATGTTTATATATTTGAAATGAATTACAAGTAGATAAATCATATTATCTGATATAGGAATAAGAAAAGAATATATAATACAAATACATCATTTAGATTTGAAATAAAAATAAGCATATTAAAATCAATTTCAATCCACAGAGTTAGTATTAATAAAATGATAATTAATCCTAGATCATTACTCACTAAGTCTGGAACTCACACAATTGCGATATATGTGTTTCAGGAATAGAAAAAGAACAAAGGTTCACAGAAGATAAGTTAGCCAACGGGTCAGTTGTTGCTCCTCAGCACTCCCTCTCTCTACAGATAAACAAGATTATATATACAGTTATATGTATAGATAGTTGTTTCATGATATGTATGTTTTTATGATTATATGAAAGATTTATACAGATGATATGGAATGATTATTATATGAAATGAAATAAACAGGTATGATTTATAACAGGTTGACAATTAGTTGATTATAGGGACACAACAGTTGCATATAAACCATGCCTGAAAAACATGAGTTATGTATTGCAAATGAAAAGTAACATGGTAGTATAATACGAGGTTGTTCCCATGGGACGCATTACACTAAAACAATCTATGTTTTATATCGAGCTACATGTCGGGCTGTATACTGTTATACGTATACTTGACATATGATTTTGATAAAAGTATTATTACAAGAAATTTTTTTTAAATATTCTTCATTTTAAGTAATATAAAAGGTTAATTACATGATTAAATACGTAATAAATATAGGATGTTTTATTTTGGTATCAGAGCAGAGATATGATCCCAGAAAATAGGTGCATGTGTGATTGTGTGTATTAGGTGATATGTGTAGATTCATAGAATAAGATGACCCAGCTATAATAGTTACCAGAGAGAGAGGAAGCAGCAGACCCTTATGCGACAGAAAAAGGAACAAGTGAATTATAATATCAGGAATTTTAAGATTAAGTACATCTATAGTGATAGTAATAAGTGTATGCAGAGAATATATAAAGAGTTTATTATAGATCAAATTTAAGAATCTAACAAATTTAAAAAAAAAATGAGAATTAGTATAATTGTTATGAAAGTAGATTCAGCCTAGCTGAATGTTGCTTAGAAAGAACAGAATGAGCTTATGATATGATACAGGAAGCGTCAGAAGATTAGTTGAATTTTATAGTATTGAAAGGCTATGCATATAAATGGTGAATAACAGTTTTATATACAAGATAATTTTCTTCATCATTTATTTGGAATGCTTTTTAAGGAAAATTCAAAGGAAGGTATATATTAGAAGTGTGTATATATGGATATTATATATAAAGAATGTCTTGTTTAAAGTAAGGGAGTAAATACCTTGTGCTACCTTGGTAGACATCCCTCTGTAGGGAGATCCCCTACCGCTCATGGGTCACGAACGGTGCTTTAGGCCCTACCTGTGAGGGCTGGCCCATTTGTCAGGAGGTTCCTATGCGATAGTCTGGCCCTCTACGGGATAGATCCCCAGCCTGTGGCACTGGCGCCCTGTCTGGTTTTATCAGGAAGAGCTTCCCCTTCAAACCGTTTTTATAGGAAAATAACAGTAAGGGAGTATGGATGTGGAGTAATACAATATGGAGTTTATACAACTGTTATACTAAGCTGATGATCTTATTTTAACAGAGAAGAACAAATATGAGAAATGTGAGGGTGAAATGACCAAGAATATATGAATGTAAATTAACAAGATTTAAATGATGAATGCTATAAAAATTCAGATCTTGAATACCTTCATTTCAGATGTTTTGTGAAGAAGGATTTAAAAGAGGATATCATAAAGGAGGAATATAAAAAGGTATAGAATATTGATTGAGGAGTGATATTTTGTGGACAAATCAGAGATTTTCAAAACTATCTTCTAAATTAAATAAATAAATGAATGTTAATAAAAATGTGTTAGAATTATAATTACTGCAACAAGATGTTAGATTAAATACATCCTTAGTCAATATTAATTAAGACAGAAGTAAAGGAGTAGGTTGGGGTTCAGTAGAAACAAAAAAAATTTTAGAATCTAATCACGAGGATATATTGGATAGTAATAAAGATGAATGAGAATATTAAAAAGGAAATAATTATTGAACTAACAGCACAAAGAAAAGTGGTGTTTTATAGAGCAAAAAAATAGATGCTTAATTGATTAATATCAGCTAGATAAACCTCTAAGATGAGTTAAGAAGGACGTAAAGTTTGATTGGCATGTAGGGATGATAGAATAATAACAAGTGAAAGTACGAAAGGAAGAATAAAGAAAGATGACATATCATGGAGAAATAAAATTTATGTTTAATGATGGATGTCAGCTAAATGAACTTTTAAGATGATTCAAAGAGAATATGAAGTTTATTGGCACATGTAATTGGTAGAATAATTGTGCATGAAAGTGAAAAAGAAATATCAATTGTGCAATAATGTTTAGTAATCAAATATGTTTCTAGAAGATTTATCAATATTGTTATTTGATAGTGAAATAGAGTTTGTTATTGAGATAATGACTAATACAATATCAATATTGATACAATCATACAGAAGAGCATCAACTAAATTAAAGAAGTTGAAGAAGTGATTATAAAGGTTACTTGATAGAAGGTTTATATGGATGATTATTATATTTTGGAGAACATCGGTATTATTTGTAAAGAAGAAAGAAGGAATCTTTGGTTGTGTATTGGCTAGAGAGAAACTTAACCAAGTAGTAGTTAAGAATAAATAATTGTTATTTTTAATTGATGATCTATTAGATCAACTACAATGTGATATATATTTTTAAAGATTGACTTAGAATCTGGATATCATCAATTAAAGATGGCATAAGAAGATATTCCAAAGATTGCTTTTTGAACCTGGTATAGTTCTGAAGAATTCTAAGTTATTCTATTTAGCTCAATAAATGCTTCGACAACATACATGATCTTGAGGAATGAGGCAATCTAGCTTTCCTTGATTAGTTTGCAATTGTTTTCATAAATGATATATTGAAATATTCGAGGAATATAGAAGAATACAATAAATATTTGTAAATAATTTTGCAAAAGTTACGAGGAAAACAACCAAGTGCCAAATTAGAAAATGTTAGTTGGGGTTAAATCATGTAGTGTTTCTAAGGTACATGATATCTAAATATACAATATCATTGGATCTAAAGAAAGTGGGAGCAATATTAACTGAAAAATCTCCAAAGATTGTTATAAAGGTATGTAATTCCCTTAAGATTATTGGTTATTACATAAAATCAGTCGAAAGATTTTCAATCATCACAACCATACTGACCAAATTATGCAGAAGAAATATGTTTATACAGTGAAATGAACAGTATCAATGGGGTTTGGTTGAACTAAGTCATTGATTAGCAATGATTCCAATCTTTACAATATCTATGAACATAGGAGGATTTATGATTTATAATGATATTTTGTATGAAGACATGAAGTGGTCATACAAAGTGGAAAGATCGTTACATATGTTTTTAGACAGTTCATATAAATTGTTCAGATCATATGAATAAATTCTTAAGTATACGATCTGAAATGTTTTATAGTAGTATTTGTTTAGAATTCATGGATTGGAAATGGTAAGAGCAATTGAATTGGAGTTTAAATGAAGTGACACATTTTTCTAATATATGTGATATTCAGATAAGGAATACTAGTAACACCGATGGAGAAATGAACAACGTTAAAAATCGATAAATTCAAAGACAATTCGTAAGTAATTTCTTTGGAAATATTCTATATCATAATATAATTATTGAAGAATAATTAATGGTAGTAAATTCATTGATAAAAGTATTCAAAAGAAGAGTGTATTCAATGAAAGGAATAATTTCGATAAGATTCGACGAACTAAAAGATAAATCGATTGTCAGTTTAATTCTTATAATTCCTTTAAGTACAGGAATATTGAGAAGATATAAGGTTGAATTGAAATTAAGATTGGAGTGTATATCGATAAAAATAGAAAATTTGTGGAATATCTTTAGACAGCTTGGGTCATATGAGATAAACTATTCAACATATGATAAAGAACTTTTTGTAATAGTGTTTACTGAAAAATGGGAATAAAATTCAGATATCTGAATTATTTGATGATACAAAAAGAGTTAAAAATGAAACATACAGGTATGATTAGATTTGTTAAAAGACTATGATTATAAAATTGGACATTATTTAAAAAAGGCGAATGTGGTTATAAAAGAAGTAAATAGGATAGTTGTTGTGATTAGGTAATTGACTTAATAGTTTTTGGAAGCTAAAGTTAAATTGGTAGTAAGAAGTTAAAGTTAAATTGGTAGTAAGAATTCTGGAGAATATTGATGATGATATTGATAGTAAGATTGATGGTATTATAACTGATACAAGAAATATAGAAATAAGATTGTGAGTAAAAGAGAATAGGTAGGTAGAATGAGCAAGAAATGGAAATATACATTGGATACGTATAGAGTTTTCACTATAGGATTAAACGGATGAGAGAGATAGATACAACGATCAGAGAATATGATATATGAGAAGGAAGAAATGAATTAAAGGTGAAACAAGATCAGTAATAGTAAGCAGAAAGGAATTCGAGGACAGAATTCGTTAAGGGGAAAGATTTGTAACATTCCCATCCTTAAATTAATAAGATAATTAAAATGATTAAAGAAATTAATAATTTAGTTGATAAATTAAAGAAAACAAGAGGATTATCATGGGTTGATATAAGGTTGAATTCAATTAAACATAAAAGAATAAAGTTATATGAAGAAAAGAGAGTCTAATGGGTTGATATTGTAACATCTTCATCCTAAAACCCTATGATTAATTAAACAATTAAAATGAATAATGAAATTGATAATTTAATTAATAAATTAAGGAAAATAAAAGGTTATATATGAGTTATATAAGGTTGATTTCAAGCAAATATTAAAGAAGAAAGTTTCAGAAGAATTAAAGGAATCGGGAAGGCAAAAGTACACATTGTGGACAGCCACAACGTGTAATCAAAGACAAAACACGTTGTGGGCAGCCACAACATGTATTTCAAAGGAGAGAACACGTTGTGGACAGCCACAATGTGTACTCCAATGACTACCACGTGTAGTCCATAAAAAGTGGCAGAAATATGAGAATCTCGAAAATTGAAGCATGGCAGGGCTTAAGTTTCATTTATAAAAAGGAAAACAAACAGGAGGAGGTTCAGAAGTTGATAAATAAGCGAGAGAGAGAGAGACAGAGAGAGTTGAGAGAAACAGAGGAAAGAGAGGAGAGAAAGAGAGAGAGATGTAAGGAAACAGGCTAAAAATTAAACCAAAAACACGTATCCGATCGCATAAGCGAGTAGGGTATCGATTTGTATAGTTGATACAAGAAATCCATGGAGAAAATGGTAAGAAAAAAATATTCGGTTTTCAGTATGAATATATTATTGTATTGATTTTTATGGAGAATCTGTTAATCGGAGTAACAGGAGCATGATAAAAAATTATTGGAGCTCCGACAAATACGGAAAAACAGGGGAGTAATCCAGACTCACTTAAATAAGGTTATAGGTGTGATCACCTAAAAAAAGACACTTGACCGATATACTATGTTGATTGAGTGATAGTTAGAAGAATGAATTATATATGAATTGTTAGAATTACTAGCGTGTGAGAAACTGTTGTTGAGACATGCAGGGGTTGCACATATGCTATAAGGATAACAATCGAAGTGTTTGGTGTGATGATTGACTTACTTGGTTAAAATGATGCATTCATGCTAAACAAGAAAAATAAAATATACTAGCACATAGAAAATGACAACATATGCATTTGGATAATCAAGATGTTTGTTAGGATAAATATGATTATAGGTGAAGCCTTAGGAAATGACCATGTGATAATATAGCTAAGATAAGTCTGAAAGTAATTATAAAGAAGAAATCAAAAATAATTAATACAGAATATATGTTTAAAAGATAAACAAAGATATTGATACAATAAGAAGCTCATGATCATTCATGACTTCATATTTACAGAAACGGTATTATTGATATAGATATTAAAACTTCCTATTCCTATTATCATATAAATCATTTACTAATAACTTTTCCTTATATTAAAGTTCATAAATCTTAAAAACTTTTCTGATCATACTCACGTTATTAATTATCATTAACAATTGTTCATCATATATACAAGTATGTTGTATAATCAGTTTATAGTTGCCCCGCTATATACTTAGAATATCGATCGTAATAGTTAACACATCCATGGATTAAACTTTGTGTTAAACTAATACGCCCTTATATTCTTTAATATGCATGTTCATACTTTACGTAGAACTGTTATATAACGGCTATAACCTAGATATACCCATAATACAAGGTCCATTCCTGTGAAAACAAATTGAACACAATAATAGCTCTCAGGCACTATCAACATATTGAACAACATACACATCAACCATAATATAAATCTCAAACAGCAACATATTTAGATATATACATATATCATCAATCTCAACAAACAAGTATCTGTATCATTCTATCATAAAACATACCATATGTGTAAGCAAAACATGCAACAACACTCAAAACAACCTAGGCCCAGCTCTGATGAGGAGAGAGAAAATGGTCTGGGAGTAGCAGTCGACCCACCTGTCAAGTATAAATCTCTATCTCTGCTAGATCCAAAAACCAAAATTCGCAGTTGCGTGAGTTGTGGGCTCAGTGAATAGTCATTAAATTAACCAAGTTATCAATTGAATATATAAATCCATTATCAATAATAATAATAAGCATAACATAATAAACTATATACATTCACAAGTATTCTTTCTATAAATCATATAATGATATTTCTGTATGTTCGTTTGTTTACCATGCAGCGTAATCGATTATCTATACAGTAGCATAATAATGTATTGTATAAACCTTTCTACAGAAATGATCCTATAAAAGGATCCCCATCAACAATATAAACCCCTCTACGTATGATCGATCATATATCACCAATCCACACCTCATCATATCAACACCATATCAACTCCATATCATTACCATACCATCACCATATCACGTCAATCGTATTCACAACATACAATCATATAATTTGAACTATAGCGTACTTGTTTGCATTCTCATTCCGTTCGTACCTGTTTGGAATTTGATAATGTAAGCATATTCATTTTCAATTTTATACCAATTCCACATTTTATCATTTTATCACATTTGATCACAATTTATATATCCATTGGAACACTTAATCAATATCATATATAAATTTGCATATTCGTTATATTTAAGAGAGTTAGAATACTCACCTGTCAACAGAAATACTCGGACCTCTGTATGCTCTGGTCCTGCCCTGACTGTCTGGTCTATGATCCTATAATAACATATACCAATCTTTCTATAAAATTCAATATAACCAAACTTATAATGCATGCCCTAATGAATCCGTTAAGTTTACTTTTAAATTTTGCAAAACCCTAATCCTAACCCTAGAAATTTCTGACTTTATCTTTCATCATTAATTCATCAATCTGAATCAATTCTATCTCAATTCTCTAGTTTCAATAATCCATTCAAGAAAACTTAGAGCTTTCAATAGCAAAACTCGTAAAAATTTACAAAAACTTCAAGTTTTACCTGTTTCGATTATACCACAGAGTTCCCGGCTCTAGATTTCTCACGTGAACAAACTTATACTTTTTTCACCAAAATAGTCAAGTGCGCGTGGTGGGATGTGGATTATGCGTGGTCGTGCCCACCACGCGTTTTCTCACCCTCCACCATGTGTACTTTTCTACTTAATGCTTCCTTTGATTATTTATTCACTTAACATCAACTTTCCATCAACCTTTGATCAACCTTGTTCAAGCTTGTTTCCAATCATTTATCTTTCTTCATTTTATCACCTAAATCCTTATTTTCATTAATCATTTTACTTATAATATTAATTATATGGTTTCGGGACAAGAATCTTACAGATATATGATCGTATACCAAAAAATAAGATTAACGACTTTATATATGAATATACAATTGAATGATCGAACAAAAATACAAAACAAAAGAAAAAGAGAAAATATAGAATATGAGAATGTATACATATATACATTTGAATTATGAACAAGTATATATGAAATGAAAATGCAAACAGGTACATTACGTTATCTCATACGATTACTTGATGTGATATACAATTATAAGTTAATATGATATGGTATTGGTGAGGTGATTGGATTGGTGATATATGATCCATCATTGGATACGGGAGTGGAGACGGGAGATTATACAGAAAAAAATTTCGCTTTATTTACCTTTAATTCCTAAACTTCCTCCATTTTTTAGGGAATTACTCCTCTATTCGACGTTTATTTGATGAATATGAGCATGCACCTTACTTTTAGAATTAGGAGTGTTTTCACGAATGGCCGAAATCGTGTGCCTCATGCAAGCATTTGATTTCACATTTCTGCTAGGAAAACTCCTAGCGAAAGAACTACCCAAAAAATGAAAATAAAAAAAAGCGAAAGAGAAAGAGAAAAGAAAACAAATAAAGAAATAAAATAAAAAGAAGAAAAGAAAAAGAAAATAAAGAAAATAAAGAAAGAGGAAGCAAGAGGGTGAGGTTAGTGAATTCGTGTAACTAGAGAGATTTACTTGTCTGTTACTTTCGAGTCTAGAAATGCTACTAGAATAGCCTTACATATCTACTCTTCTTTTCTTTCAATTGTGACTTGTACTTGGTACTTAGATTATGTGTTTTGCAAATTGGCTATTTTGATTGCATTTTGATTTGATTTGATTGTGATTAATGCTATGTGTTGTTTATTGGATTGGTTAGTAGCCCAATCTTGATCCTGCTTTGCTTGGGACGAGCAAAGATTCAAATGTGGGGTAGTTTAATTGGCGCATAACATGGGTATATTTCTCATACTTTACGCACGTATTACGCGCATATAGTCATAATTTCTCCTAAAAATCATATTTTAAACTGTTTTTATTGGAAAATTCATTTTAAGTTTAAAATGTGATTTACTCGTAGAATAGTTCACACCTTTATTGATTATCGTCCGTTTTTGCCTGATTTTGACTTTTTATGTGATAGTCAATATTGCTTGTGATCAGAGACTGATTTGTGGGCAGATTAAGATAGATTAGAGAGAGATTTGGGCCCAAAAAGAGACAGTACGACTTGGTGCTGAAGAGCACAGGTCGTGCTCATCTCAGTTCCAGCCAGTAAGCTGACACTTCCCCTTTGATGAGCACGAGATCGTGCTAAGCCCAGAACATGAGCACGACTGGCACGACCTCATGATGAAATTAAAAATTGGCACGAATCGTGTTTTACTCGTGTTTCAATCGTGCCATTGGCTAAAATCACGGGGCACGACATGTGCCAATCAGCACGGGTGTGCCGAGCAATGAAACAGTCGATTCTTTGCTATAAAAAGGCACGAAGGTTTCATTTTTGATTCGTCGGATGTTACATGATCTTAGGTTTAGTTTATAGTAGATTTAGGGTTCAGTTTCTTGCAATTGTTTATGTTTTTCTGCCTTCCTTAGCTTAGATTTACATTTCTCGTACAATGTTTCTTTTCTTATAACGATCGATTTAAGTTTCTGTAATTTAAATTACTGTTGTTTAATTTTCTGATGCTATTCTTGTTTTCTTGCAGGTTTCTGTTTGGGTTTTTGCTTCCGATCAAGTTTACATGCTTTCTTTACCTCTCTTGTTGATGATTTAAATTTTCATGCGAAGTTTGTTGTTTTGATGTTGTTTTAGTTACTGTTTGATGAAGTTTTTAGTTGGGTATTACATTTGAATTGCTATTTTATGTTTTTCATGTGTTTAGATTGGTGTTTGTTACATTTGATTGTTATTTACATTTAATTGCAATGAAATTTCAGCTTTGATTCATGCTTTTTGCAGTTTGATTTTATTTACATGCGTTTAATTTCCTGCATTTACATTTTACGCACATTTAGGACTTAGTTATGATTTAATTTTGATAGATTAGTTTAAAATCAATTAAAATTGGCTAGATTGGACATTCTGATAAACAATTATGATGCGCGTGATTTTTAGCTTCGATTTTCCTTAGGGTACGATAACATGGGTTAAGTTTTACTCTCCTTATTACGTGACTGCGTACACTTGCGTAATTAGACGTCACTTAGGTTTAGGACGCATCAATCATCAAGCTTTATTCTCCAATCTTTTTTGTTTGGATTGACTATGCACTCTAAAATGCATTTAATCTCTCAGTTGAAAACTTCAGCTTGACCATTAGTCTGTGGGTGGTATGTTGCGGAGGTGCAACATGTTACGCTATATTTTTTGAAAAGTGCATCTATGATTCTATTGCAAAAATTTGTCCTGTCACTTATATTTTCTTCAACAAATCAAAGGCAGCACGACATGCGTCATAAAAAATTCCACATCCTTTTGCAATAAACTACTTAATGGATTTGTAATTTTAGAAAAATTTCTTATGAACCTATGATGAATGTAACACCCTCCATTTTTCAATAATTTTAAAATTTAGAGAATATTTAAGAAAATAATGTGAGGAAAATTTTCGCGGAAAATATTAATAAATAAAAGGTGGATAATGTAAAATATTATGTGAGTTGGAAATCGGGTATTTTTGAGTTAATCGGGAGAGAGAAAAATCGAAAGGAAGGTCATGTGTAGAGCTGAGGGCAATATCGTCCTTTTCCGAGATGTATATATATATACTGTTCCTATATATCTCTACACTCACCCACTTCCACGTTTTTGCTTCTTCAAAACCAAACCAAGTTCTTAAAACCCTAGCTAAACCCGGGACTAGTCGAGATTTGGTGATTGGAGATTGTAAGAACGGATTAAAAGCTTGAATCGGTGAGTTTTTCGTAAATCAAATCTTGAATTTCGTTTTTATATATGGTTGGATTTTAAGAAGTGATTTCTCATTCAATTTAAGTT